>PVIA01004846.1:117819-128239 GCA_004024845.1 Tonatia bakeri | reverse complement strand
GGGAGGGCTTGATTGGGAGTAAGGGGGAGAAAACTGTACTTGAACATTCATTAAAATAAAAAAAAATAAAATAAATAATGGTCTATTTTATTTATTCTCATCACATTTGATCTTCAAAATGAAGGAATCTATTTAAAAATTCTCCAATTGAAATTATATTATTTTTCAAGTGAGAAAAACTGGTGATAGTATTCACAATAGGCAATGTTGATACTTATTTTGCCAATATGACAACTAAAAGCCAAACAAATTTCCTTACATTTGAAAGTCTTCCCAACCCATGCTCTCTTATGGTGATTAAAAAATAGAATTTTTAGAAGCAGACAGATCACAGAAAGAAATATCAAAAGCAAAGGCTGATGTCAAATCAATGCTTAGGTTTAGTTGGTTTTGCTATATTTGGATTCAGCATTGATCTAATCTAAAAAGTGCTGAGCTCACTATGAGCTCCAAACAATGTGCTTTTTGTGCAGTTATGTTTTATAATAAAATAGAACACAACATATCAAATGCAAAGTAAAATAACATCAAAATAATTGTAAGTGGAAAAGTATTTTCAGTATTCACAAAAGGGTAGAAAAATCACTTCTTTTCTATGTTATCTGTGTGTAGTGCTTAACAGTGAGCATTCTAGATAGATATCAGCTTCCATAAGAAAAGGCATGCCATTTTTCATTATTAGTGCTCAAATCTGTATTTTGTATTTTTATTTGATCACATTTTAGATACCTGGGATATTTTTTCACATTAGTAGATTAATCTTACAAAGGAGAAAATATGTTGATTTGTTCTAGATTTCATTATCCTTATGCTATTATAAGCATTCCACACAATCCCTGTCCCTTTTCTATGCATAAGTATTGTACACAAATTGGATTCTGATCTAGGTACAGATAACCCATAACATTTTTAGAGTTAACTTTTAGTTCTTGACCAAGTATGAAGACTTTACTATTAGATGGTAGCTATTTCTAAAGAAAAGATGACCTGGTAGATTTCCTAATTGTGTAAAGGTTAGTTGGGGGCCCATCTGTTTTTGTTTTTAGAAATCTCAAATACCTTAAAGAAATTTAGGTGAAAAATAATTAGAAAGGAAAATGATGAAAATTATGTGCACAGACATGGGAAATCACAGGGTTTTTAGGTCTAGTAATAATGCTTTAAAAAAAACTGTGAATGTGTAACCCATTTAGTAAATAACTTTTATCTTCTTTCTCTCCAATACAGAGAATTCAATACCATAAGGACTGATATTGAATATAGACTTTATTTTTTATAAATCTATTAGTCACTAATATTCACTAGCATGATATAACATGTAGTAAACACTATTTTGATACATTTTATGCTTTCTTAAAAATGTAATTCATATGAATAAATTTTGTTTCCTGGGAAATTAAAACTAAACCTTGTGAAAATTGGTCTCAATTTAATGAATTAGTGTGAACATTATTTTTGGATAAACTCACTATAAATAAGGATGGATGGAGAGATAGACAGATGGTAGACATCCCTATATCTCTAGTTTACTTTTATTTAAAAGGTAAATCAATTTTATTTACATAGGTCAGAATATCCTGCATTCTGGAGCTGCTGCAAGGAATCTTCCCGATTCTAAAGATAATTCCATCTCCTTTACTAAACACTTAACATTCTTTCCAAAACAAAACTCTGACTCATGATTAGTGATTAGTATTAAGTGAAGCCCAGTCTCATTGCTGTTTAGAGTTTGTGTGACCCAAACCTCCTGTAGTTATACTATCCAAGTGACCACTTCTCGGGCCATAGTAGGTACATCAAAGGTTCACAGAAAATTAAATTACTATATAGTGAGAGGCCATTGCAACATCTTCCACAGGTAATAGAAAACCGAAGTCCTATTAAAATAAGGCATGATTATGGTCCTCAGAGTAGTGAATCCACAACCATGGGTGCTGGAAACTCTGTGAGTCTTGTGATCTCTTTGAATGCCAGATAATCCTGCTTCTGGCAATAGTCCTGTTTCCGTGTGATATGGTTTAGACAACTAAAAATTAACATGAAAAATCTCAAACAAGTGCTCTTTTCAAGCTTTAAAATTAGTGAAAGGAATAGCAAGACAAAATCTTATCCACAGAGAGAATGATAATGAATCAACATCACAGTAGTTGATATTTGGATTAGATTATGGAAATTACATCATTGATGATACAGGTAGATGATAAGGAAGGAACTGAGAAAGTTCTATTTAAAACAATCTTGTCCAAAATATTTTTACATAATTTTTTCAGCAGCACAATGAATCAATAAATACATGATTCATGGAATTTAATTAAAAAAGAGATTTCATGACACACTTAATTTAGATAATAAAATTAAAACTTAGGCTTTATTTAAATAGATTTAAAATATTTTATACTTTTAAGAAAGATTTAAAATTATTTTATACTATCAGTTAAATATTCAGAAATGTGGGAAGAAGTCAGAATGAGATTGTTTTTATTAGTCGAATGTTTTAAAACATGCTAATGAAGTTAAATGTGGGAAAACAGGTTGGCTGAAAATCAACAAAAAATATTAATTTTTTTCCTGAATGGATAACACCTGCAATTTGTTGCAGAACCACTCTATGGTGATTACATATATATGGTGATATACACACACACACACACACACACACACACACACACACACATATATCAACTGATTTTTATGCATGTAAAATAAATAAGAAACATCATCTTTGGAGGTAATTATACTATGGATAATTTTTGTGATCATTTCATAGAATTACTTCCAGCATATGTGATAAGAGCAGGGATTATTTATTCCTACTTGATCACTACTCAACATTTGCCTAGTTCATTTCAGAGACTGATATCAAAATACATAAAAATTTAAGGTCATGTTTTTCTAAAGCACAACCCTGATCTGCTCTTTAGACCAACATTGTAGCTGCCCATTTGTGATTTATTATTGCCCTGAGCTATGTGCTGCTGTTTTCTAGTGCTATATTTCTTGAAAATTTGACACAAAAATCTGTGACACAAACTGTCAGCTTGGTGTGGAAGAAATCTCAAGTTCACTCATGAATATTAAACATCTGGGTGAAAAATGTGTTGCTGAAACAAGCATTTCTTTTAAGGCTGAAGGAATTCATGTATTACTATTGACATAATAATTGAAATCATATTCAGCAAAATAAACGATAAAGAATTTATACCCATGCATTCTGAAAGAAGGGACAAAGATGGACCAGGAGAAGGAAAAGCATGTTATCACATATTATGCAAGGACTCAGACACCCTTATCGAAATGATGAAACAATAAAAAGTTATTGTGACCATCTATTATTGTTTTTAATGAGCATCAAAGGAATTGTGAAAGAAAAATTATTGTCAGTCATTACAACAGAATATAGCTGAATAACTCCATTTTTTTATGACAATTCAAGCAAGTATAATTTGGATGTAAATCCTGTGTCTTGTCCCCACTTTACAATGGACTTTCATTACATATTTTATACAAAATTGGGAAATCACAAGAGGCAGAATGTCAGATACTTACTTTTTAGCTTCCTCTCTAAGGACTCTTTATGCAAAGTTCCTAATGACTTCAGAGGACATTAAAAGTGTGGACATTGTAAGACCTGCTTTTGGGAGCTAAAAAGAAATGGCATCTGTTTGCTGCCTCTTTTTTTTTTTTCCATGTAATATGAAAACTAGAGGTGATATTTGTTTCTCTATATACTTCAACTCAAAAAATTTCCTCTCAAGTCAAATATTGGTGTGTTTATTTTTAATATACCAGGTTTCTTTTTCCTCTTTTACCCTTTGAAGACATGGTATTCATTTGAAGTAAAAATTAAGTTTTATTTTAGAAAGACATGATTTGGGCACAAATAAAAATGGAAACTTGGTCTTGCTATATAACCAACTAAAGGAATTAAATTTTTCTATGTTTCTGTACTGTCATTGACAAAAATAAAATCATGTAGAGTCAAGGCAAAATTACCTTCCAAAGCCAACCCATTAAATAGTAACTAATATTTAAACAGTACTTTAATGTTAGCAAAATATATTGGCATGCATTGCTTCCTATAATCATCCTAATAACAATGTGTTAAGAATAATATTTTATTTTCACTTTAAACCTAAGAGAATTGAATTTTGGAAACACATTCATTCACTTAGTCTCAGGTAGCTAGTAGGAAGCAGAGCTCTGTGTCTTAACACAAGATTTCTGATTTCAACCCTGGATTCTTTCTACTATATCACATAACCTCTATTGATTGTTATAATATTATAGTAGATTTTTTAAATTAGTAAGTAAGACATTAATTAAAATTTTGGCAATTGCCTATATTTTCTAGGACCTAATAATTACCCAAGTAGATGAATATTCTTTTCATAATTAATACTCATTTTTTTTTCAGAATAAAGGGGGATCAAAATTGAGTGTGTAAAAAATTAGCTGGTTTGCTTGTTAAGAAAGTACATTCCTGGCCCAATATCCTCAAAGATTCTGACTGGATTATCTAAGTGAAATTTGGTAATCTGAGTTTTAAATACAGTAAAGAGCTACACACTGCAGCAAACCCTATTGCACAGCACTGTTTGAAAATTCAGTGTCATAGGTGCATACCCTATTTTTGAATCTACAGTCAATACCTTTTCTTCTTTTTACCCCTCTTTTTGTCTTTATTTATCAATTCAATGTTATCCAGTTGCATTGCCTTTCTTAAAGAAAATTGTTTTAAACTGCAGACAGGTAATAAAACAGGTGTATAATATGGCCCAGACTTTTTGTAGAAGTTGGTTATTTCATAGAGTACTTAGTTATTTTCTGATTATAAATAGATACATATTTCTTATAACAAGGTGGACATGTGGCAAGGGTCTAAAGTCAGGTAATCTGAGTTCAAATATTCTGTTACCTAACTGAATTTTTAATCTTTCTAGTCCTCAATTTCCTCACCTACAAAGTTGGAATAATAGCACTTTGCCATAGAGATTTTATGACTATTAAATAAAGTCATTGTTAACCACAGAATATGGAAAATGCATTTAAAAGTTAGCTATTAATATATTATTATAGTTATTACTGAAGTTGTTACTATTACTAATTAGCTAATTTTATCATTAGGGAAAAAAATGATGCTCCCATTGACCACCTGTTTCTTATTTTTGGAACCTATCCCAAGAACAATGTGTAGCATAGTTACTCCATATGACTATGGGTGTTTGGAGAATTATGGCCAAAAGCAAAGATTTTCCTTTCATACAGTCACTATTGGCACATTCCTCCTGGTTAGCTACCATGATTAGTCATATATTGAGCCATTATTGGGCCATCATACGTTTTTATATTATTTGATGAATTTTTTTATTCTTATGGTTGTTGATTTTATTGTTTATCAAAGTTATGTAAACTCTTTGTATTATATATGCCTGTATTATTTCAATTTTTGAAGTGTGGTTAGTGCTTAATGATAGGGAAGGTAGTCTATCTGAAATATAATTATACGCAAAATTGTCAGATGTATTTCCTTAAAGTACAGTGGACTTAACTTTCACATGGCAACCTCAGTCAGTGGTTATGCAAGTATCCAGTGGTTATATAAAAATGTCATCCATTCATGGAAAAATGCTAAGATTTACAGGTGTCAGATAGGCAGACAGGTGGTATTTTAAGAATTCTACATCTTTGTGAGATTTGTTTTTCTTAATCTTTATAAAATAAAACTAGTATATGTAATATTAAACTTGTGCTATCTATTTTAACTTGGTAGAGTGCATACAATAAGAATTGTAACCCCTTCTCTGTATTTATATATTAATTCAATATTTTTAGGTATTTTAAGCATGTATTCACTTATTTACAATTTTAAAAGTTATAAGAAGTATAAAACTCTCTGAGTCACGTAAATACTATGAGAACCTTTAATGAAAATGAACATAAAACATTAGTAAAGGAGTCAAATGAAAGAAGACAGAAAACATTGAAGACAAAACATTATAAATTAAAAACGATGGAATGCCACAGAAAAATGAAAAAGAAATAAGTATACTGTGTTAAAAAATCAGCTTTCAACTTCAGAATATTGGTACTTCCATGGCATCTATTTAAATTGTTTTTTGTCCAGATAAATTCATGATTTGCTTCTTTTCAATTACATAGGTCAGCCATTGTCTGTTAAAACAGTTTGTCCTAGACCATGCCACTACCAGCTACACAAATTTCCAGTTGCTATTTCATTATTTTTCTCTGATATTCTGCAAATATCTCCCTCATTAAATGTAAGCAACATGAGGACTGATTAGTTTACCACCAGTCAGTGTGGAAGAGCACAGCACACACGCATTTGATCATTGCAATTCAGGATATTGGGGAGGAGTATAAACCATTAAATGAATATACTACATGTATACTGATGGAACAGTTTCACTTGATTCCTTCTCTGAAAAAATGCCTCTGTTATGAGAACTTCTGTTTATAGGGAACATAGGAAATTGAAAATACAGAGAAGATTAGTTTGAAATGAAACTAACTAGGGATATTATGTTTGACTTTTTGGGGACAATAAATGATTTTAAGAGAAATTATATTGTTTATTGTGGTCAAATACATATTATCTAGTAATATTTAATAATATATAATGATTGGGCACTAGTCTTAGTAGTTTATATGGATTTTCTTTTTCTTTCACTTTTTTTCATTGTTCAAGTACAGTTGTCTCCATTTTGCCCCCACCACTGCCCACCCCCACTCCACCCATTCCTACCTCCCACCCTCTATCCTACCTCCCTTTGGCTTTGTCCATGTATCCTTTATACATGTTCCTTAACAACCTTTCTCCACTTTTCCCCGTTATTTCCCTCCCACCTCATCTTTGGTTACTGTGAGTTTGTTCTTTATTTCAATGTCTCTGGTTATATTTTGCTTGCTTGTTTGTTTTGTTGATTAGTTTCCACTCATAGGTGAGATCATAGGTGGTGAATTTCCCATTTAATTTTCAAACCATTTTATGAAGAAAACAGCATAGTTCATCTTTTGTAATGTGTTGACTAGGCTGAATCTCAACATTCCCATTTAGGTATGCTTCCTGTCAGTGGGGACCAAAGTAGAGATTTTTGAACAAGGTTTGGAGAATAGAAATGAAATAGGAACCATTTAGTAGCACCCACATTGCTTATCTGATGATTTATTTGTGTGGTATGGGGGAGGAAAGTGTTTGCAGCTGTTCTACCTCTCCTAAGTCCTCTTTTAATTCTGTTACTGAATCAAATGTGTGTTTAGCTCCAAGTGAAGGGTGCCAGATTCTTGGGTGAGCACAGTATTATCAGGATAAGAGGGAGCAAAAACTTCCAGCTCGTTCTATGGAATCAAGCAGGACCTTGCTCCCTCATTTCATATCCACCTTCCCTTCCTGACTGCCTGTTCTGCAGATCAAGCCACAGAATCAGATGTGAAAAGAACAGCCTTGCAGAGACTTTTTAACCATGTCTCACAACTAGAAAAGTCAAATCCCTATAACTAATCTCTTGTTCTATCTACTATCTTCACTATCCATCTATTATCCATCTACCTGTCTGTCTCCCTGTCTGTCTCCCTGTCGGTCTGTCTATATCAGTTGTTCTGCATTTCTGACTGAACACTGACTAATATAGTCACCCTTTAACAAATAAGAAAACTGTGGTTTAAGTTTACACATTAGTGAAGATCTGGCTAAGTGGCCTAGGGTAAGCCAAGAATAACAAATAAAGTAGACACCTCAAAATATTTCAGTGGTAAATTAATCTGCCATTATATTTTATCCACTTTCTTTGTCCTAATCTAGAAATGGGGGAGGGTGGCATAAAAGGTGAGGTTTAAGAGATTAGCGAAGTCCTAACCGGGAGTAAGGGGAATGGAGGAAGTTCTGTTATAGCAAAGCAGAAACGTACTGTCAGATTAACTCATGAAGCAGTGCAGGAAACCTTTGCAGATGCCCACAGGTTGTACTGGATGATTCTTGATGTTCTCATACTTTGCCCATTTTTATCACTAAGTTTTTGTATTATAATTGTTTGTTCTCCTTACCAGAATTTCCACTCCTTCAGGTCAAGAACTGTAATTTTTTCTTCTTTGTAGACCCATGACTGCCATTATAGTCATGTCCATTTAATAGGACAAATATTCAATTGTCTTTTAACCTATACAACAGCAATTTCATATGGCTTGATCTAATAGACACATGATCACTAGTATTTGAACAATGAAATGAATAAATTGTAGAAAAAAGGCAAAAACTCCATTACTGAAGTAGGGAATCAGGTATTCAGACCTGTTAATGTTATCAATAGGGCAGTGCTTCTCATATGAGGTTGTCCTTCTCACTATGAAAATCATGGTCACTTCAGTGGTCCTTCCATTCCTCCCAATTGTTCAAGAAATGGCCCTGGAACACAAATTTCTGACCCTAAAGAAGAATCGTGGAGTTTCCAGTGAACCAGATGACTATTCCATGGAACAGAACTCCGTCATGGAGAAGCGAAAATGGTGTGGGGAGAGGAACTACACAGATTTTTCTGGCTCTTCCTTTGAAATCCATTGGGACTGTGATCTGTGGCAAGCGCAATATGCCCACAGATGTCATCCACCAGAAGGGCTATTTTCAGGAAGAACTCCTGAAAATAGTCAGGACTCAGAGCTTCAATCTGAGTGAGGGCTTGCTGGGCGCAGCAGGGACATGGCTGCCCAGAATTCTTGCCTCCTTGTTGCTGTTTGTCAAGTTGGGCGGACAGACCTGGAGAGGACAGGACACCTGGGCCCACCTGGCTTCTGGGGAGGTGGTCTCTGTTTCTCTGTGGCACTCACTACTTTTGGAGGGAGATTGATAATAAAAATTTTGGGAACAAAATTGTCAACAAAAAATACATGATCAATAGGCCCTGGGACAATAGGAGTGTGTCCTTACTGGGCAAGACTTATAGAACATCTCTTTTGATGTTAGTCCAGTTAAAAAAATACTTAGAATTCCAGAAATTTCCTCAAGCTTTGTTCAAAACTGTCTCCAACTTAAGGGTAAGGAAAAATTGACATGTTGAGAGGAGGAGGTCCAGTCACTAAAGGATGAAAGAGCAATAAAATAAACAGATTATATACTCCCATTCATCAACACTTTAATAATTTAGATTTAGATATGATGAAAATATTCAATATTTAGTAAATGACACCTAAAAGCAAATTTATAAAGTAAATTCATGCAATTATGAAAAATTTTTAACTATATTTTAAAATGTTTTCTGCTCTGGCCAGTGTGGCTCAGTTGGTTGGAGTATTGTCCTGTACACTGAAAGGTCATGGGTTCGATTCCCTGTCAGGGCACATGCCAGGGTTGCGGGTTCAGTCCCTGGTCAGGGTACGTACATAAGGCAACCAATAACTGTTTCTCTCTCACATTGATGTTTCTCTTTCTCTCTCTTTCCCCTTCCTTTCTCTCTATTAATATATCCTCCAGTGAGGCTTTTAAAAAAAGTTTCCTTTTGGTGAAGGGTAACTGTTAAATGGCAAGGAAAAATAATATCTTTGCTAGGAGAAAAAATTATTTTGCTTTTAAATATTACTTGCAGATTAATCATGTCAACATAGTCTAAATTATAAAAGTTTTAAAATTTTATAGCTGTTTTACAAAAATTGTGTATATACTATCAGTATGTAAAATAATTCCACATATGTTATTTCATTAACATATTATTGAGACTATTTCCTCAGGTTTTATTATCTTTTAAATTTATTGCCTAGAATATTAGTTTGGAGTCTGCTATAAACTGAATGCATATGTCCCCTCAAAATGATTGTTGTTGTTTTTTTTATTTTAATGATTGTTCAAGTACAGTTTTCTCCCCTTTACTCCCAATCAAGCCCACCCATCCCCCTCCCATCTTCCCTCCCATTACCACCCTCCCCCTAGTTTTTATCCATGTGTCTTTTAGCTTTGTTCCTGCAAACCCTTCCCCTTTTCCCCTGAAATTTCCTCTTCTCTCTCCTCTGGTCACTTTCTGCCTGTCCTCTATTTCAGTGTCTTTGACTATATTTTGCTTGTTTCTTTGTTTTGTTGTTTAGGTTCCTGTTAAAGGTGAAATCATGTGGTATTTATCTTTCACTGCCTGGCTTATTTCGCTAAACATAATGCTTTCCAATTGCATCCATGATGTTGCGAAAGGTAGGAGCTCCTTCTTTCTTTCTGCTGCATAGAATTCCATTGTGTAAATGAACCATAGTTTTTTGATCCATTCATTTACTGATGGGCATCTAGGTTGCTTCCAGCACTTAGCTATTGTAAATTGTGCTGCTATGAACATGGGGGTGCAAAGGTTCTTTTGGATTGGTGTTTTAGGATTCTTAGGATATAGTCCCAGCAGTGGAATTGCTGGGTCGAAAGGCAGATCCATTTTTA
>PVIA01004846.1:0-117719 GCA_004024845.1 Tonatia bakeri | reverse complement strand
TCATAGTGGTTGTACCAGTCTGCAGTTCCAAGATGATTGTTTTTAGAGGAGGGGTGTTTGGACAGTGATTAGGGCATGAGGGAAGAGACCTCATGAATGGGATGAGTACTCTTATAAAAGGGACCCCAGTGACATCCCTTACCCCTTGTCATCATGTCAGGTTACAACCAAAACTGTTTAGAAAGAAGGTTCTCACAAGACACTGAATCTGCTAGCACCTTGATCTTGGATTTCCCACCCTCCAAAACTGAAAGAAATATATTTCTGTTGTGTATAAGCTACCGGTCCATGGTATCTATTATAGCAGCCCAAATAGACTATGACAGGGGCTATGCTCAATGATTTCCAACTATTCCTTATAATATATTGATTTTTCAGGTTATCAGCTAATTATAAATAATTATCTCTATGTATGTATGTGTGTGCATATACACACATATGTATATACATATATACTATATATGTATATATATAAAATATCCTTTCACTTGAAGCTAAATGAAGAAAACTTAAAAAACTTACATCAGTATTTCTAGGAAAGCATAATATATGTGTGTATATATTCAGCATTTCTGTTTTTATACACATGCTGCATCATGCATTATAATATGACATGCAAGCTAATTTACATACATAACCTTAAAAATAACAAAAGTTCAGATAAAACTACTTGAATTCATGAAGATTAAGCTCTGCGTAACTAAATCTTCTACAGAATTAAAGATCCATCATATTGAGCAAATTAAAGAGAAAGAATAGACAGAAGCCATATTGACTTTGATTGCTGTCTTTCATAACTTAATTTGCTTAACACTAAGCAGAGAATACAGGTTTTGATAATGTAAATATTAAGAAGTAATCACCTTAAGTATTTTTATGTTTATTATAGCTATTAACACTTTACAAGGGCATAGTTGACACATTGATTCCTTTTACAAATATTTTTTGAATCTCTATGGAAGAGAACAACCTGTCTTACTAAAAAGAGGATTCTTCAAGATTAGAGCGGAGAATCGTTTTAGAAAGACACCATCTAGTTTGGAAGGTGATGAAGATTAATTTAACCCTGAGCTATTCTTTGGCTGGGTGTTTTCTTGTAGTGATTTCTACTGAGGAAAAAGGTAAAGTATTTCCCCTTAACATCTAGCCAAGAACAGAAAGAAAAAAATATTTTTCCCCTTTATATACATTTATAGACATAGGAGAGAAGCAAAAGTTAGACATAAAATATCTGCCTTAAATAAGTATATATTCTAGCCCTAAAGCTATTACACACACACACACAGTTGCTATATAAGAGGAATTGATAATGCCTTAATAGGAAAGCACACAGAACACCACTGATTTGTAGAAGAGACCAAACTAGTTCTTGGGAGCTATGTAATGGTGAGGAGATGGACGAAGGAAATAGGCTTTGGGATGAGATGCTTTTGAGTTTTGCTTAATCTGAGGCTGGGATTTTACTGTGGAGGACTTTAAGATAGTGGTCATCCCAGGCAGTGAAAATATCGTGACCAAATACTTGGAGATGGAATATGTGGGGCATCTATGAGAAACTATGCTAAGTATAATGTAAATCACAGGAAGGGTATGAAGGAATATAGTGGGATTTTGACTTACAGAAATCATAAAATCATATGTGAATCTTGATGAACACTCCAAGATATAATACATCTTATTCTGTAAAGATAAGGAAGTAAATGTGATATTTACATTAACAAGAGTTACTGAAATTAAATGTACCTTCAGAGGAAGAAATAAGGTTTGTCAGGCTTTCTATATGAAAAAAAAAATATTGAATGCATTACGCTGGACCCAGAATTTAACATATGATATTTCATTTAATCCACACACTTTATGAGTCAAGGCAGCAATTTGCAACCTTTTCATCTCATGGCACACATAAACTGCTAAAATTCTGCAGTACATCAAAAATACATATTTGCTGATATGATGAAAAAACTGATATAACTTTGATTCATTCACACTCAATGGATATTGTTGTGTTGACCATTGTTTTATCTATCTATCTATCTATCTATCTATCTATCTATCTATCTAATCTATCTATCTATCATCTATCTATCTATCTATCTATCTATCTATCTATCTATCATCTATTTATTTAATAACCTAAGGGAAAAGAGGTCAGTGCCCCTGACTAGTTAATTATTGCATGTTTTAAAAATTCTTCTGGCACACCAGTGTGCCACAGAACACCGGTTGAAAATTGCTGAGGCAGAGGATAAAAGGTTTATTTTATGCATAAAAATACTAACTCCAAATGATGTTATGAAACATTCATAATAAAACAGAATCTGTGCTAGCAAAAAAATGAGACAACTATAATAGTGTAATCAATAAAATATACTTAAAAAATAATAAACCTAGTTCCTAACCCTGGCTACTCATTAGAATCATCGAGAGAGCCTCCTGGTGGAGGTCAGTATTTAAAGATGCTGATTCTTATACCCATTCTGAGAGATTGTAATTTAATTGGCCAGTAGTCTAAACAATAGTTCCTCACAAAGATAAGGTTAAAACTCATTGATTTTCTTAATTGAAAGGGTCATCATGAATAAAAACAGTTCAAAAAAGTTGAATAAAGAGTAATAGAGCTTGAAATTAAAATGAAAAAGTAAAACTGTGACAACATAATTAGATTATTTCTCAAAGTCCCCAAATATAGATTCTGCATAAAAATAAAACAAATTTCAAGTTGAAAGTACTTGTATTGGAAACTATGTGTGCATAGGCACACACACACATCCTCACACACACTCAACATAGAGTTGATTCTTGTTATTCCTGGATTTTATATTTGTAAATTTGCCTACTTGCTAAAATTCATTTGTAACCACAAAGTCAATGCTCATGACACTTTTGCAATAATTTTCAGACAAGTGCAGAGGGGGAAAAAATTTAAGTTGTCTGAAGTACTCATTCTCAACTCAGATCTAATCTCACCTTAGATCAAAGAAGCTCTTTCTACCTTTTTGTTCAGCTCTCATAGAGGACTATAAACAAGTTTCTTGTTCACATTTTCAGTGTGATTTTTCTTGGGATTTCACTATTTAAAACAGCACCCCAGTGCAGTGCTGAAGTGTTGTTTAGTGTTTCCAAGTACAGAAAGACTATGATATGCCTCACACAGAAAGTACATATGTTAACCAAGCATCGTTCAGGCATGAGTCATAGAGCCGTTGCCCTTGAGTTCAATGTTAATGAATCAACAATATATATTAACTAAAGTGTCCTTAAACAAAAACACACATGAAAGACGGACATGAATTGATGAGTTGACAAAATGTGTGTGAACTGAGACTTGCAGGAACCTAACCCTGCATTTCCCCAGGGGCAATGATGGAGCATCTGCAAATGCAGTGTTCATAATAAAGAACAATATGGAGAGTAAATAAGAAGCAACTGTGTGCATAACCATAAATAATACACATCTATCACAAGGGCCCTAAAACTAATCATTGTAATTGTATTTATTAGTTCAATGGATATTTGTTGAATATTTACTCTGTACTGTCACTAGACTTGGCTGAGGATTCAGTGCAAAGTGAGATAGCATCAGATTACACTCACAGTTTATCAGTCCATTCAGCTTGTATGAATAGCTTAAACAAATAACTCAGGTGGTTATCTATGGGCTCCAAGGGGCAGTAAATAAAGTATTCTGCCAGTTTAGGGTCATACCTACTCAGTTTTCACACCTCTCTAGAATGTATTTGCCTTTCTGACCCAGACTCTTGCTAAGAGAAGCGCTGCGGGACATGCTGTCAAATCACCTAACACCTGAGCCTTTCCCAAGGGGACATCCAGCCTCCTCTGCACAGACACTGCCAGTGTGCGTCTGACCTGACCTCAGAAGCTGTACCCATCCCTCACTAGTTTCAGACTTGGGATGTGAAGGCAGAAGAAGGTATAGTTGCTGCCTCCTTAGAGAGCACAATGGGTCCGAGAAGTCCTAACAAACTCTGACCAATGAGAGCTAAGGGGCAGGAGTGAATAAACTCCACCCCTTTCTCTCCGATTAAAAAGAATTGATCATAGATACTTCATTTGTGAAGGGCCTATTTTGGAGATCCTCTGCAGGCCTAAGGTTATGATTTCTTGTGATGCTGTAGCCAACTCAGTAACTAGCATTTTGTTATTTTCTTCCCTTCTCTGCTTCCTTACCTTCTCACTCTTGTTTCTGGGATTGCCCTTTCTAATAAAAGCATAGTATGTAAGCTTTGACTTAGGCTCGGTTTCTAGAGAACCCAGATCTGGTTGTTTCATATTGTAACTTGATTCGGTTCACCTCTTTTTAATGAATTATTATTTTTCACTCTTTTCTTCCTTCCACTTACTCATCAAATGTTTATAGAAAACAGTAGAGATAATATGAGAGGAAAAACAAATTCAACTATGCTTTCAGGAATTTATTTCCTGTGCTCTGTTTTCTTACACTCTCAGGATGAAGGAACCAATCTCTTAGCATTTTTGCGAGGATTGCATGTGATAGTGCATATACAATGCTTGCACAATGCTGGTATGTGCTCGATAGATGGGTAGTATTTATTATTGTTGTTGCTATTGTTACCAATACTAAAAATAACTGGATATGTTGTTTCATTGATCAGGTAGATTGGCTAGGAAGAAACTAGGATAATTTGATTTGCAATATAAAGCTGAGATCCAGACAGGAAAGAAATCTATCAGAATGTTTATTTATTATTTGTTTATTTATTTATTTATTTATTCATTTATTTTGTTGTTCAGTTAAAGTTGTCCCAATTTTCCCCCTGTTGCTCTCCTCTGCCAGCCCCTCCATTAGTTATTCCCCACCCTGTTGTCCATGTTCATGAGTCCTTTATACATGTTCCTCCACCAGACTCTTCCCCTTATCTCCCCATTATCCCCATCCCCTCTCCCCTCTGGTCACTCTCAGTTTGTTCCTTATTTCCATGTCTCTGGTTCTATTTGGCTCATATGTTTGTTTTGTTCATTAGGTGCCACTTACAGGTGATATCATATGGTATTTGTCTTTAGAGAAATTGTAAAAGGAAAGGAAAATTAGTTCCTAGAGAAGAAAAGGATAAAGCATATTTAAAAAAAAATCTTTTGACTAGTATATAGAGGCTACAGCTTATGTTGAAGCTAGTTGTCTCTATCTTCACTAAACTTATAATAATACAAGCAAAAAAAATAAATGAGAACATTTGTAGTTCACTCTAGAAAAAGAAAAAATGAAAAATCGCCCTGGCTGGCGTAGCTCAGTGGATTGAGCGCGGGCTGCAAACCAGGCATCGCAGGTTCGATTCCCAGTCAGGGCACATGCCTAGGTTGCAGGCCATGTCCCCCAGCAACCGCACATTGATGTTTCTCTCTCTCTCCCTCTCCCTTCCCTCTCTAAAAATAAATAAATAAAATCTTAAAAAAAAATCTATCTTTAAAAAAAAAAGAAAAAGAAAAAATGAAAAATCTTTAACAAACATTAATTGACATTTAAATATTCACCTTAAGATGTCTTTTAAATTTAATTGGTTACTCTTGGAATTTGCAAAAAAATTAATTAGTTATCAATTGAAATTATACCTAAGATTTTTCTTGTTTTGACCAGTAGTTTCCAGGACAGTAGCAAGCCAATGGAAAGAAATATTTGAAACACTACAAAAATGTAAACAACTGATGAATTTGCAACTCAAAGTTCACATAAAAGACCTTTCCTGTATTTACTTTGTGTCTACTTCTATCTCAAACATTATTCTTTTAAATATATACCAAGCCAGCCAAATACCAGTATCTAAATTGAACTTGTTTATGATCAGTATAAACATAAATGTAGCCAACTGAGGCATCTAGGGAAGTCTCTAAGTGTTAACATCAACATTTTAACAAAATATATTTGGGTATTTTTATTGTTGCAGTCTTTGCTATAGAGATGGACTAAGGTTATGGCCTTTTCTTTCCTTATAATCTTTGACTCAAGAAAGTGGAAGAATAATTAGTGCTTGGTGTAGTCTGAGAAATGCTATCAGCTTTTAGCAGACTTATTAAAGTACATTTGGCTTTAAAAACATACTGTATGATTTAACTGTCTATTGAAACTCTCATGAGTTCATGAGGTCATATAAACATAAGAGGATGTAAATACTCTGTGAGAATCAAAGCGAAGACAATGAAGATCAAAGTGATCTAGTTTACAGCTTTCATGAAATGTGAGGCCAGATTTTGAATTCTTTTGCTGATGATAATACCTATATACTATGTAGACTAATGCACGTGGGATGATACATTGTTGAAAATGCTATTTAATAGATTGAATGAAGTACAGATTTATTCTATTTTTACTAAAATGAAATGAAAAAGTAAGACTTTAAACTGGAACTAATTAGGAATATTAGTATAAACTGAAAACTTCAAATAGAGTTTAAAAGACTTGAGTTGGGGTGTCTAATGAACAAACTAAAGTGACAAGCAAAATGGGGACAAACTCATAGACAGCAGGATGACAGCTGAGTGGGGGAGGGGTGCGCGTGGAGAGATTGAACAAAAAGGAAAACGAACTCATGGACACGGACAGCAGTGTGGTGATTGTGAGGGGAATACAAGGGAGTAAATGATAATGGAAAAATACAATAAAAGTGTGGAAATAAAAAAATGACATAGTAGATTCTATCAATAACCCACTTCAATTTGCTGCAGATATGTTTTTTTGTCACAAAAGCAATAGATGGCAATTATTAAATCAATATTAATTAAGAAACTGCAAGTGAACAGAATATGTAAAAAGCTATTTGTGTGTGTGTGAAAATTAAAAATATTTCTGTAAGACATGCAAACACTTCTAAAGTCAGATGTTTTTAAAACAATGAAAGATTTTGGTCTGTACATGGGGACTCTCACATGCACCTCAGGAAACACAGTGGACATGAGGACACAACACACACATAGTGACACAGGGGACACAGAGCATGAGGACAGAGATTGGCTGAAATGCCCACTCACTGCCCTCGCGTCACTTTTTCTCCATTTCCCCAGCTCCAGGCTCTACCTCCTCTTCAGGGAGTTCCAGGGTATGAGGAGTAAGTAGTGCCTCCTCCCATTTTAAAGTCCTACTTATAAGCTCTTCTGGCATGACCACTGTATTACTTCTAATTTTTTACAATGTGTTCGCAAAGTTGAGAAAAGAAATGAAAAATACTTTATATTCAAAGGAATTTTTTCAAGTGGAAGAATGTATTTCATTTCATCACTTTGATGGAACCACCTGGTGATCCTCCAATACCTCTTGTCCTTCAATACTTGTCCCCTCTGTCTCCCATCATAATAGTTTTCTTTTTTCTTTCTTCTTTTTTCTCTTCTCTTCTCTTTGTTTTGTTTCATTTGACTTCTCTTTCCTTTTCCTTTTTTACATCTTTGGAAGTTTGCAGCTAGATATGTTCAAGTAACTAAGTTCTTAAATGGGGCTATTTAAGTAGGTGTTCTGGGGCAGCTTTGCAAAGCTTCCTCTAGAGTCAGCTGGCTTGTGCACTTTCCCTCTTTTTCCTCCTCTTTCCATGTGCAGCCTGTATGGACACCAGTGCGGACTCTAGTGAGGAAGGATCAACCCCGTAGTGGATGAAGGCATTAGTTGAAAGGATCCCAAGTTCCTGAGGCTGTGTTAGAACAGATCCACCATACTAGTTTTACACTACCAAGCTATGGACTTTTAAGAAGGAGAGAAATACATTTTTATCTCCTTTAAGCCAATGCTTTCCTCCTCTTTTTATGGGTAGGAAAATAAATTGTTTAGTTGGTTCCTTCAATCAAACATAATTCCAACAAATAGAGTCACTATCAGATTTTCTAGCAGTCTGTGGATTCATGCCTTTGATTTGGGTTTTGTCATTAAAATGTAGCAAAAAATTATTGAACACATTATATGTAAAGTAATTTTATTCATATGATGAGTGATCTTTATGAAAATAAAGAGGACTTGGTAGGCAGTCAACTATATCCTGCATTCTAGGCAGCAGTCTGAGAAAAGTGACTTTAGGACTTTATTAAAATAATAATAATAATAATAAACAATAACAAAAAACTTTGTGCTTCCCCAACCCTTCTTGTCCCATTCATCCTATCGACTAAAAAGACATAAGATCTACGTTAACCTTGCTAATACGTGTGGCATTTACCAGAGTGCTTTCTCTCTCTGTTTTTACCTATGCTAACATTGTCTAAGGAGGATGATAAATATTAAAATCAGCATTCAGAACTTCTAACCTGACATAAACTTTGCTGCCCTCAGACACATGGATAGAGTTGCTTTCAGCAACAATGCGGAGTGTCTATTATTGTGTAAGTTGTACACATCCTCCCAAGTCATATCCTTTAGAATCAATGACCTTTATTAACTCTCTGTGTCACTTAATAGCATGTCTACACTAAATTCCAAAGGCCCTGCTATACTTTTTTAGAAAGCAACAACAGAATTGAAGCCTACAGAGCAAATACCAGATGTGAACTTGCTTCAGCATGTTACCGTAGTTTTCACAGGTTCAGTTTAGGTCTCATTTTCTCAGAAAGCATGTTCCCTAGGAAACCTTTCTCACCTTCAAGATGGCAGCCAGGTAGGACATCTTATAGAGAGCTGGTGTCAGCTTCTCTACCGAGTTTGATTTTTGAACCAAAGCAAACGAGCCCCCTGGTAGGCTCACAAACACCCCACCGTTTCCCCTTAGGCAGCTCTGGCTGAGAGCAGCTGCTGCTGGCATTGTGTCCCGGGGTCTGGTCCTGCAGCTCCTGGGATGAAACAAGCTGGTGAGATTGATGTGAAAAAGCAACCGTCAGGTGGAAGCACAGGGCGAGGGTGTCTTTTTCATATTTTTATATGAAACATTTCTGTGAACTCAGGGAAAAAAAAAGCATAGATTGAGTAGGATTTTTCAGCAGGGAGTATTGATGGTGGTAGAGTTGATTTTTCCTTTCATCTTTATTTTAAATTTTACAGTGTCTGCTTATGTATTTGTAAAAATGACTCTCTGAACAAACCTGAGTGGATGCCCTGAAAGGTAAAGGAAATATGAGTGAAATAATTTTCCACTTTTTATTGCAATGTTTAAGCCATTTTCTACAGGGAAATGAATCTGTCATTAAAATACATCTTTCTCTGTGCTGTTTCCTTTCCTGAGGAAAAAGTGTAATTTATGGCAAATTTTAATGACTGTATTTTAAGTGATCTATTTTTTTTTCAAAAAGATAAGTCTCAGAGAAAGGGAAAGGATTCTACTTCCCCTTTCCTAATGTATCCTGTGCTTCTTTGGGGTGTTTTTCTAAAATCTGAGATATAATTTCATTCATTTTCATAACAGATTGAAAAAAACTGACTCTTCCCCCTCCCCAACATGCCCTATCCTATTTGAGAAAGCCTGCTAGATGCTGCAAGCTTTTTTTTATTTATTCACAAATTTATGACCATATTTCTTTGAAGAATACTTTGATAGAAAATTAGGAAGAGTGAGCAAAGATTGAGAATGAGTAAAACATAGAATAACAGTATTTTGGCTGTTCTCAAAAGGAGAACATTTATGATAATTATCTTTTCTTTACCTAACTCTCCCCAATTCTCTACTTTTTATTCAAATCCTTTCCCTTTCAGTTCTGAACACAAACAACACACTCATAAACACACGCTGTTTCCTTCAGGCCAGTGCTCAATTCCCTTCCCTGTTTTGACAAGTAATGCATACTGCAGTCACAAGCCACAGGCTATGGTTATACAAAAGTCACAGGTCACTAAAGATCACTTACATTTCTTAGGAGCCCTTTCATCTTCCTCTCCTCCTGCGTGGGCAGGGCCAGCAGAAAAGGAAAGACAGAAATGTCGAGGGCCCTGGCTGTCAAACTCTTAAAGAAATCCCCACTCCCTCCAAATAATTTTATGGCCCTTAAACTTTTGTTACTTTGCCTTAGGAAAAATGGCCTTTTCTCTTCCACTCCTCATGACAAGGTGTTCTTCTTTCTTTTAAAATGAATTTAAAGTCCTGACCCTCTACTTTGATGACATATAATAAAGTAAGAAAAGATTAGTAGGTTTTCTTTAAAATTGTCCTTTAAAACCAACACGGGAGATTATCTATATTGTGTTCTGGTTTAACATATTTGACATATGTCGGGTAAGTTTATACATATTTCTTGAAGGTCATAAAATAGGCTTTGCATAATTAAATTTACTTTACATTGGGAAATTTTAAGTACCTTTTATATGTATGTATACATTACCAGTATTTCAATGGTCATTTTCTTCCATAGAGGACGACATGGATTGGAACTTAGGACTGGAAATATTATCATTATCAAGTCCATGCTATCCAATTAATAGTGAAGATAGAAAAGAAGTTAACCATTCAGTCACTTTATTTTCTTTATTTTGTATATTTAAAAATACTGTAAAATTACTGAACTTTTCTATCTCCAAGTTTCTGTCTGGACAGTGTACTACCCTCACCCAAGAACATTTTTTCATTGCTTTTCGAGAGAGAGGGAGGGACAGAGGAAAGGAAAGACAGAGAGAGGAAACGAGAGAAATATCAATGTGAGAGAGAAACATCAATTGGTTGCTTACTTGTACACACCCTGACCAGGGATTGAACTCTCAACTTGGGTACATACCCTGCCCAAGAATCAACCCACGACCTTTCTGTCTATGGGATGATGCTCCAACCAACTGAGCTACACCAGCCAGGGCAAATGAACACATTCTTTAAAATAAAAATCTATGTTCAAAGGGTGCTTCAGGAACCTCAGTAATTTTCCAGGAATGTCCTTCAGGTTTATCCCCAGAACCATCTAATATGGATTTATTATCATGAATAATAGCACATTATAAGGTCAAAATTACTATCAGAAATATGACTCAAATTTTCATTCCCATTTAGTGTTTAGAGTCAGATCATGTTTATGTATATGTGCTTTTATATATGTGAATATTTCTGCTTTTGTCTTTAAATTGTACATGAGAGGGAGATAATGACTTTTCAGTGTTTGTTAGACAATAGATTGTTTAGGGTAACTTACCCATTGTATTAAAAACACTTGAAAGATTTGGTAGCTACATGTCTTCTTTCTCTCCTCTTTTCAATGAATGGAGCGAAAGTATTTTTCCTAAGTAGGATACAGCATAAAAGTCACTGATTAGATTTGCAAAGGGAATGATTTGTCAAAAGATATTTCTTTCAAGGACTATGAAACATATTGACCAAAATTAAAAAATATAATTGTCATTAATAAATTAAACTATTGAAACAGCTTAGAATATGCATGTTTGATTTCTTTATTTGTGAGATAAATGTTCATGTGCATGATGGTAAATGTGTGTTACAGTAACTATAAGTTCAGACCTGCAAGTGAAACTAGTCTTACCAAAGTCAATGAATAAGAAATTGGGAAAGGCTGGTTTCCCTTCTTATGGTCCCATAATTATGAGCTTATAAGCTGTAGAATAAGGATTAGTATTTTGTTCTCCTGATGACCTATATTTAGGCATTCAGTCTTAATTGAAGAGCTACTCTGTGTTTAGGTTGCCTATCTATTCAAAAATACTTTCTATATAATTTGAATAAAACTACAAAAGAATAAAATGATCAGATACATTAAGTTGTTTGCACACATGGAGAGACTTGTTTGGGAACTTCAGTAATCACTTATGATATTTGCTTAATTTACAAGGATTAAGTCCAGTAAATCCTGCTACCCTGGCAGTCTTTTTGTTTGTGTGCTTGTTTTTATCTAAATAACATTTGCTATTGTACAAGCTACTTATTTGTACTAATTACCCTAGCTTGTCACCTAATAAAATGCACTGCTTTGATTCAGGAAAGAGAAAGAGAGTGGAGTTGTAAAAGTTTAGTTTTCTTAAAGAAACACATCTCATATCACATTTTGTGGGCTTTGACCACAAAGTATTTACACTCAATCCTGTGTAACAATTCCTCAAGAATAGATTTAGTTATGATTTAATATGTTGTAAAAGATTATTCTTCCTCATAGAAGAATGTTTTTAAATAGTATAACAATTTATTTCCAAACCCCAAACACTTGACATTCTAAAGAAAAATAGGTAGTTTATGACTAGAATGTTTGTAGAAAAAATGAAATAGATATTTACTTAGAATAGGAATATGGCTCAGAAAATAAATTAACAAGCTGTTTCAAACTTCCTGTTACTCGATTAATCCTCCATCCTTTTTTTTCTATAGTGGTACTTTAAATGAGAGAAAAGCCCATCCAGTTTTGCCTTACTTCAAGGTGTTTTGCAGTGCTGGAATCTTTATTTTAAATTGATTTTTATAATTATGTTCATAATTGCCCTCACTTTTCCATACTTAGCAGTGACAGCTTCCCTTTTGAATCACAATAGATAAAAAAAATAGACAAATTTTGTTTAACAGTACAAAGGGTCATGCTTAATTTCAAACCACATGCTGTCAAAACACTGGTATTCTCCTAGCCCAGTCATTTTATACTTGATAAGTAAACCACTTGAGGAATGTTTATGTTCTCAGATGCTTTTGGCCAAGCTCACTGACAACACATTCTTTGAAGAAACATATCACAACTGTTTATCTCCCTGAGTGTTAAAAACCCTGTCAGTACTAATGATATCAGGACATGGATTAAACAAATTCTTTTGAGAGTGACTATGGACATTTCTGCATTCAGATCACAAACATAGGATTTTTGCTGTGGAAATGGGCAACAGATATTTCAACATGCACAGTATTCTGTTCACTTGGAAGCTTTAATAGAAAAGTGCTCCTGAGAAGCACTGTTGTTACTCATGGGTTTCACATTCAAGTGCTGCCTTCTGTACAGAGGAAAAAGGTACACTTCTGCAAGATTGTGCATGTGTATAATGCAATTCTATCACAGGAGAGGAGAAAAATAATGCAGTTATTTTTAAAGTAATGGATATGTAGGTAATGCTAGTTCTCTAAATGAATGTAATGTCCTTCTCATCTCCCCTTTTCTCATACCATTAAGACATGTTTATCTTTTTTTATCTTTCTATTAATGAAATCAAGCAATTAAAATCTATATGAATGATCCTGTGAATTGAGACTAAAACTATTATCTTTATGTTAAGAAAATCATGTCATTTTCCTTTCTTTCAGTGAAAGTGAGTTTTAAGGAATCTCTATTTTTAACACTGTTTTTCTGCATGCAATTAATCATTTATTTTAAAAAAATTCCATACAAATATTTTACAACAAATATAACAATGTAAAATAATTTACATGCATTCTGTACCCAAAGGCTTTGTGATAGTCATTCTTGTGTTAAGACCTTCCTATTCAGTTTTTATTAAGTTTATTTAGTTAGCAGAAATGATTCTTGTATATCAATTGGTGGCAAAATTGCATAGAAACTTATTATATTTAATGTGTCTATTAAATTTGAGAATTAAAATTGTTTAAGTCCTAAATAACAATAACCTTCTTATTATTTATAATAGCATTTAATATAAAGGAATCTTTTGATTTTTATTTTTCATGTTTTTCAATTAAATATGACATAGAAAACAAATTCTTACAGCTGTTATTTATACTTTGGAAGAAGTTGATTTATTATGTTAGAAGTCCTCTTTAAAAGACCATAGAAAAGATATATTCACTTAATGTTTTTTATGGTCACAGCATACTTATTTCTGTGTTACCCAAATGAAATGTTTTTGTTTGGTTGGTTTTGTGTCTTCTGACTTAAAAATCAGGTATGATATTGTTTATTGCAGATAAAATTATATTTTAACATAATTTTGTATTACCTATCTAAAGCATTGTGAAAAGTACATTTTTTTAAGCCTAGGGAAAATATAATACCATATTGACTTGAAAGTTAATCTCACAATTGAGTGACAATGCAAAAATTGAAATTATTTAGCTGCTGATAGCTATTTTATTAGTAGTTTGTGATGGTTAAATGTGAAAACACTGATTGGAGAAATTCAAAATTAATAAAAATAATGATTCATTCTCTTTAAACTCTTTTATGTTTGATCTTCTTAAACATAATGTAATAGAACTCTCAGGTACTATTTCATAATTACCACTAAATTAAAGAACCAGATAAGTTTTATAATCAATTGACCTTTTATATCTAATATGATGAATAATTTTTAAATATAAAAATAAAATAACTGCAGAAAAGTTGAAAAATGTTTGCATACATAGATAAATTCAAATCAAAACACACGTAAAGTATTCTTGTAAAACATATTTTAGATTTTAGATGTAGAAGTAAAGCATTTACATAACATTATAATTGAACTGTAAAATTCTATTTTCCATTTCTCCCCAACAATTTCTATGTGTGTTTGTTGAATGGACAAGAGAAGCCCACTGCAGACAGCTGCACTGCAGCCCATCCAACCAGAGCTGCTCCTCTCTGGAAGTGATTCTTTGAAATTGATGTGGCACAGACTATGGTGGGCTTCCAGGATAAAAGGAATTTCAAAGCCAAACATTACTTTTTATTTATTTTTTGGTATTCATGCTATTCAGAACTAATTTCTGAAAAGAAAAAGAGAAATTTTAACAAAAACCAGATTTCTTTTTGATTGCCAGTTTCAGCCTAAACCATGTTATTTTCAAAAGGACAGTGTAGTTGATAAGCTACAGTTTAAAACATCGATGTGGGGTTACTTACTGATGGCTGTATTTTTATCCCATATACTATTCAAACCTTTTAAGTGTTTCATCTTAGAAGAAATACTCTGTTGTTAAATTGAAAGTAAATGCATATCACAAATAATAATAAAAACATAAAAACTAAGTTGTATCAGTGTGTATCTCTTTTATTAAAAATTAATATCTTTGTGCTCACTTATTTCTTAACAGATACCTATAATATGCCTGTTACTGTAATATCTATTGTATTTATTTTTATGTTTATCATTTATTTATATTTATAATATATGAGTGACCACTGCATGTATATGTAGAATAATAAATGATCTATAATGTATATATATACACATATATACACATATCTTTATATAATTCTGGCTTTCTTCTAACTCAAATTTCTAAGCATTACCACAAGTTTTCCATACTCTATTTCTCTTCTACTCTGTGCATTTGATAACATTCTTTGCAATAGGCTTTAATGGCTGTTTTAGAATATTTTCTATCTTAAATAATTCATTTTGTGGAGTAAGCATAATGAATGTAAACTTTAAAAAATAACTTTTTAAATTTAAATTTTTAAACAATAACTCTTACTAAATGTAAAAATAGCAGTATATTATTCTCAAAATTTAATATATAATTGCATATTTTTGTTTGCATGAGATTCTTCTATTAGTCTGATATTAGTTTTGCTAACTGAAATTAAAAAAATTATTGAGTCAAAATTCAAATCAGCATAAAACCAAATAATAATTTTATATTTGCATTTTTGACTTGGTATAATTGAAATTGTTTTAATGAATATATTGTACTGATTTTATATCTTCACACTTCATTATAATAGGGTAATCACTAATACGAATTTTGTACCTGATTTGTTAAAAATATTCTAAAATAGGGAAATATTGGTATATTTAGCATGAAATCAGATAAGAATTAAGATATTGGCTAAAGTTGCTAGTCTGAGTGATTTCTGATATACTTTCAAAAACTGCTCTACGCAACGAGTCTTAAATATTCTGATGTACTTCCACAAATCACAGCAAAAGCCAAATTTAAGACTAACTTTCTCTGAAATCCTACACAGAGTTTTATTTACAACAAACCAACCAATCAAACGAGCAAACTCTCATTGCTTTCATTGTATCTTTGGTAATTTCAGCTTATCTCTGAATAAGACTTAGGGTCTTCCAATACTGTTATTTTGGTTTACCCCAGGATAAGTCTATGAGACTAAAGGACTTGATTGATAAATATGATGATTTAACATGAAGATGTTCACTCTTACAAATTTCTGAATAAAAGATGTGTTTATTATGTCTATAACACAATGCTCTATCTTAAAATATTATAAGAATAAATAATCTTCTCCTTTCTTTCTAAAATAGCAAGCATTAGTTATAGGATTGCCAGTGCAGATATCTAATGACAGAACTGCTTAAGTGTAACCAGTTTTCTTCTAATTCTGATAATTTATTGTAGCTTCCAGGTGGGGAATTCATATACAGTACTGCTAAGATTATTAACCCAAAATATTTTATACTATCAATTCAGATTACTTTTGGTTATTCAGATGTGAATTTCCATGTAGCATGTACTTGTTGGTGGACTATCTCTGATTGAGTAGGCTTGTCAGCAATTTGGTAGATTCTAAACTGCCCACATATATTCTAGGTCAAAAGGCATTTCTTCCCATTAATTTGCACCATTGTTACACAACAAGATTTAAGATTTCCCTTTCTTAAATTAAAGTTGTCATTTTTCTATCTGTGCAATTTGCAATCATCGTTTTCTAAGTCAATATTAGTATATGATGCACTATTCTGAAAGTAATTATGCATCTGTGATTTTTTTCAAATGTGTTGGACATAAATATCAAGCAAACTCAAGGTCATGGATGTTTTTAAAGTTCTCATGTCACAGTCCTGAATTTTTCAAGGCTTTAACTTAAATCCTGACTTAACAATTGCTATAGGTTATAGGTAACTTAAAATTCTGAGATGGGCTTATATACAAAAAAAGTCTTGGCATAACAGCACGTTGCTGCATTTGCTTTAATGGTTACTCATGAAAAGCATATGAGAATATTTAAATAAATGCAGTCAGTGTATTTGAGCTTTATATCATCCATTCTGATGAATATGCATCAATTCAAAGGTTTGAACAATCACAACATTCCCTTTCCTTCATTTTTCATGTGAAAAGCAAGGACATTGTGTTTGAAAATAACATTAACACAATGTCATGATTGAGTATTTAAATGAACAAAAGTCAGGAAAATAATTTTTTCATTTGTCTAGAGCTGTAGCTTGACAACATAGTATGTATCTTGAAAAATAAAACTGCTAAAATAGCATGAGATATTCCTAAATAAAACAACCATTTATTACATTTTCATTGCTAAACATTTTTAAAGAGAATAAAAATGTCCAAATAAATTCAAGTCATTGACAAGCTAATATTAAAAATGCAGTAAACCAAGTAAAAAGTCCTTAGATTTTTCTTGTCAATTCAATAAACCTTTGTCTAAAACATTTAAACATAGAGGTGGGTTGTATAACATATATAGACAGTTGTAAACTAAAATAAGTAAGCCACATGGGTAAAGGAAAAATAATGTAATCTGATGACTCACCTGGTCTCTCAAAGTAAATTATTTGTACTCAATATTTAGCAAAGATCACTTGGAATTTTCCAATGAACACTCAATATTTCTAAACTGAGTCCATACTTACTCAAAATTAACACAATGATTAAAGAGAAAAATTACTCATGTTATTCCATGGAGCTATAATAGTTACCCCCTAACTTCCTTAGATCATTCTACAACATAATTCAGAGTGACAACAAAAAATTCCACTTCTCTACAACTAGATATTTCTCTTTGTAACCTGAATTTCTTCAGGAAAGAGAAAAAGAAAAAGAATCAAGTCCAAATTTCATGATCATAAGTGAACATTTTATCTAAAAGTATATTTGATTACTTTTTCTCCCTAGAAGAATTTAATGCACAGAAAACCACTGGGTGAGAAATATTGAAATAAAACATTGGACCACTTCGAATCTCCTGAAGTTATATTAATAAAGCACAGGGAAGTGGCAGTGTAAATGAAGCTTGGTGACTCAGAAAACCTGAGCTTAACCCAAGATAATTTGGCTATACTCTTATAGATAAGTTTTTTTTTTCTCCCTGAATACAGATAGCCAGGGGTGTATAACGTAAGTATTGGAGATGGAAATATTTGATCATTGCATTTTGAGAAACAGGAAAGGGGTTGTTGGGGATTTGGCATAAGAAAACAGGTGATATGGAAGAAGTAGGATAAGGTCAATACATACTCTGTGAACACGTGGGTTCTGGGATCACCAGTGCATTGAATGGTATTTTATTTCTATAGAGAATAACAATATGCAATAATTTTAGGTCCTGAGAAACTTTACAGTAATGTCACACATTTAATTATAATTAAGTATCATCTTCACATTCTTTGACCTTGTAAATCTTTTTTTTTTTAAATAAGTAACTAATATTTGTTAGGACTCTTCTTGTTCAAAACAATTTGAAAAACAAATAGGTATAAAATGAAAAGTGCAGTTGCCTTTGTTGGCAAACTATATGTTGGGGTGACTGAGTTTTGAAATGACTAGACCAACCATTGTGGGAGAAGAGCTTTATAAAGTTAATAGAAAAAGAGTCCTGATTATCGCTGGTAAGGAATTTATATACTATTGAAAAACTATGAGGCCAAGAGGAGTGGTTAAAGGATTTTTAATAGGCAACTGATATAATCAGATTTATATTTTAGAACTATTTTTGAGAGATGTATTTAGAATATAATTGAGCCAATAAGAAATAGAGCTGATAACACTGATGTTAGAGAGACCAGGAACAAACCTAATGCAAACAGAGAAAAGTAAAGGCCTCAAATGATGCTGTGAAGATGGGGCTAAATATGCCCCTAAATATGGGGAATAAAACTGGGAGGCAATAAGGGGTAGAATGAATAGGATTAGGCGGCCACATTGAATGTAGGTGATGGGTGAGAATTAGGCATCTGGGATGAATCCCAAGTCATCATGCGTAGGTCAAAAACAAGAGTAGTTGAAAAAAAAAAAAAAAAAAACAGGGGAGAGCAGTGGTGAGACTTTTAAATGGACTTTTTAACCTGAATCTTCTTGACTGAAATCTTTTGACTAAACACATGGAAAACTTGATCACCAGGTAAGGTTTCTATTGCACTGTTCAGTAACAATTATTATAGAGGAGCATATTCCAGCCTGGCTGTGGCTTAGGAGAATTTAAACTTCTTTCTAGTTCCATCATGGAAATGAATGAGAATTTCTTTGATGCTACACAGCCACGTGCCTAACTCTCTACTTTTATTTGATGGGATTGGCTCCTTAAGTCGATTATTCCTATGGGAAAGTGTTAAATCATGCTCCTAGACAAAATCTGTGGGTATGGATAGGCATTATTACACATTGAAAGGTTGATGGGTAGTAAGTGGACTTCTACAAATCAGTGGTTCTTACTAGTTATAAAGGAATAGGAAACCTGGACAGTGACTAAATTTATATGAAGCTTCTTAGCATTGACTGCACTTCCTCAAGCATTCTTAATCTCATTCTGTCCTCTCTAATGTACCAAATCCTGGAAACTTTTACTTGATTAGGATGTGGTATCAAGAGAATCTTGACGGCACGTGCCCTCAGAGAGCAAGGGTAGGAATGATACTTGAGTCTGTTTCTTGGATCTTCTGTCCTTTTTAGCCTTGGGCTGAGGCTTAGTTTGACTGTCCTTAATTTGTGCCTTGTTTTCTCAACATCGTTTATATTGCTGATGAATACAGTCCCCATCTCAGCCTGTTTTTGTTAGTCCACAGTCTATACACTCATTTTCCCAACTAAAGGTCTCCTCTTGTTCACTATCATTTACTTTTTCTCTTCTTCGAAGGAAAGAGAATGCTTCTATGTCCTCCTATGCTGCTCTTGGAGATCCAGCAGAAAATGTTAGATCCTCTCTGAGTTTAGATCTAGGGACCACAAAGTAGACCCATGGACCACTTCTGACTCAGGTCATGTTTCTGCATGGTCCATGAGCTGAGAGTGCTTTTTGTACTCTTAAATGGTTGAAAACACCTACAGAAGAATACTATTTCACGACATGTGAAATTCAAATTTCAGTTTCCATAAGAGATTTTTCTTCATTCTTTTACTTATTGCCCATTGTTGTATTCTTAGCATAAGGGCACAGTTTCAAAGTTGTAATAGCGATTATGTGACCTGTAAAGCCTAAATTATGTATCGCCTGGCTATTTACAGAAAGAGTTTGCAAACCTTTGGTCTGGACCACTCCTTTCTCCATTAACACATCACTACTCAGCATTATTCAGGGCACAGAGCCTCTCTATGACACTCATACCACAGGAAGTAGAACAATAGCCTTTAATGAAATAACTTCCTGAACTTATATGAAGTTTCTATCTCCTTTAATTCTCATCCTGAGAGAAACATGGGAACAGAAACTAGCTCAACAGTCATGTTTTAGCTCTTTTAGAGTTCTCCTTCTTTCTTCAAGTCCCTACCACAACATAAGGAGAGTTTTATAGCTCCCTCTGTACCACTGCTGTTAGCCTTTTGTAGAAAACATCTTTTTCTGTCACCAAGAAGTCTGGTTCTTATGATAGGAACCCTATGTATGAAGGCTATTATCTTGGCTATGAGTTTAGAAATTCAGTTTGAAAGTTAGAAATTTACTTCTATGTATTATTTTGGGGGATGTGTTTGTAGAAAGAAATTACATGTGAACTGTGGTTTTAGAATAATGCGTCCACAGAAGCCAGGGGGAAATCCCCAAATTTCCTCTTGCTAACATTTGTTGAATACTAATTGTTTTTTGGATGGTAGGTTTGTTTTTCTGGCAGTGTGATAATTTACCTGGATTTTACTTATTTGATTGTAACAACAATCCTGTAAGTCAGACTCTATTGCTATATAATTTGAAATGAGGGGACAGAGATATAGAAGTATTAAATAAATTGCTAAAACTGGCTTAGTTAATAAGTGATGGAGGCAAAACTTGAACCCTTGTCAAACTGACACCAAGTCCATATGTGTGTGTGTGAGAGAGAGAGAGCAAGACAGAGACACTCAGGAAAAGTTGTTCAAAATCAGAAAAGGTAGATTATAATACTAATCCTGAATAAGTGTTTTGTTTACATTGTCATCCTAAAATGTATTGGGTGTATCAAACAGAAGTATCTATCCAGCACTTTAGAGCAAAGTTTTCAATGCCTTCATAGTCATTATAATAATGAAACATTTGAGAGTAGTTTGTTAAAAGCCTCTATTATTCTGAATTTATTATGTATAGTGCATTGAAAATTTGGACATTTCAGTTTAGTATGTTTTGTAAAGTCCACTTCTTGTTGTGATGTATTAATGGAGTGGTATAGACAGAAATGGCAGACGAAAATTGTGGCAATATATATATAACCAGGTAGAGTTTCTGCTAACTTCTGTTCGCTGAGAATGAATTTACATTTCTTTTGTTAATCTATATGAGGCTTTCCCTTTATTATGATGACCTTTCAAATATGTTTTCCTTTCATACACGAAGCTGATTTTTAATAATATTTTCACATTCTAAAGGTTTTGGTAAGGGGACATTTTATAAATGTTTTATATAAATGATACCAATAGCATCCCAAGTTGAATTCAGCATAAAATAATGTATTTCCACAGCACGATTTTCTTGAATTTATAGTTTATACTATACATGCTTTCAGACAAATGTGAATAAAACACTTTTAAACTTTAAACTGAAGAAACATCTATATATCTATGTCTTTGTCTATAAATCTGGATGACAACATGATCTGCAAGCTACACAAATTACCCTTTTTTTACTGTAGGGCCCAATGATATGTACACATAAGAATAACAAATATAAATATAAACAAACCAGTTAAAAGAAAAAAACATTTTCCACCATCTCCATGAAATAATGTTTGGCGTTGCTAAGAACTGTTTTCTGGATTATACTTGAGAAAACAGGCTTTCATATTATAAAGAGAAAATAACTGCTCTGCTTGGTTTGGTTCATTGAATTGAGCACTGGTTTTCAAATCAGAGGGTCACGGGTTCAATTCCCAGTCACGGCATATACCTGAGTTGAAAGCCAGGTCCCCAGTACAGGGCATATGAGAGGCAGACACGCATTGATGTTTCTTTCCCTCTCTTTCTCCCTCCCTTCACCTCTATAATAAAATAAATAAATAAAATATTTTTAAAAATATGGTAGACATAGATAATTAGGTTGAATATGCTGCTGAATAACAAAGCTAGTTTAAGTACATTTATGTCACCATTAATTTCAAATTCAAATGCCTTATTTTTATAGAAAGTTTAAAGACAATTTTAAGTTAATATTTTCAACTTGTGTTTTTAAATTAAATTATTAGAAATAATAAAGAAATAACTCATGTAGCCTTTATGCAATTTCTCCTAGTGGTAACAACTTATCAACAATAGTCGACTATCACAGCCAGGATAATGACATTGATATAATCCACCAACGTTATTTAGATATCTCCGGTTTTATTTGCACTCATGTGTATTTCTATTTAGCTCTATCCAGTTTTATAGCATGTGTCTTTCCTGTATTCAGCACCACGGGCAACATCTGGGATTGTTCTACGACCACGAGAGGCCCCTGTGTTGCCCTTTTGTACTCATACCCCCTGTTCCCGTCTCTAACTCCTCACCTCCAATGTGTGGCGATTACTAGAGTTCTCCATGCATAAAATATTGTTATTTTAGTAATTTACATAAATAAAATATGTAGTATGGAACGTTTCGAGATTGTTTTTTTTGACTCAGCATAATCCTGGGCATATCTACCCAAGTTTTTGCCTGTTATTGACAGTCCTATTTTATTTATTTGTTTGTTTGTTTATTTATTTATTCATTCATTTATTTATTTATTTATTTTGCTGAAAAGCATTCCATGGTATGCACATTCCAGATGTCTTATTTTTAATGATAGAATTTTATTTTAATTACTGTTTAGATAGAAATAACTTTCTTCAGCTTATTCCAAATATTTCTGATGTTCTTTTTCCAAAGTTCTTTGGTCATTTGGTTTTAGTGTAAGAGTTTTGTATTGGTACTTAGAATTTTCTTGTGATAGGTTTGAGTAAGGACAATTTTAAACCATATTGAATAGACTGAATCATAGATTTCTAAACCATAGAAGATGGAGAGCAATACTGGGGATATTGTCCAGTCCCCTTCTCTGTCCCTATTCCCACTTTTCCAACTAATTAAGTGTAAAGACTACAATGTTAAATTTTCTTTCCGCTTTTAAAAGTAAGACAGGGAGTATTTGTTATATAAAAAATGTTTATACTATTTGTTATAAATATGAAGAAAAGGTATATTAGTTAATATTATGTGAAAAATGACCTCATCAAATATAAATTTAAATAATGGTAGTCATTTTAATCAGAATTTTCCCAAATGCAAAAATGAAGAGTTTACATACAGAGTCAGGGAAAAATAACTTTATTTTTGTTAGTATGGAAAATAATATAATAATTAATAAGTAATAAGAATAAACTCTGTGTTTCACATATTCTGAACCATAAATCTACTTTTACCCCACCATGTGGTTAAAAATAAGGCAATAACCAAGATATTTTGTCAAACAAAACATGTCAAACAACACAAATGATTCTCAAGTACAATTGTTATATCTTGTTCATTTTTTCTTTCACATTAATTTTGGCATTATACATAATCTTCAGATAAAAATGGAAAGTTATAAATTATTGAGTTAATTCTGTGTCAGAAATTTTATTGACAGTTTTCACAAAGTCTCTATGAGAAAGCAATTCTATGTTTATTTTTACAGATGTTATAATAAGTTCAGAACAAGTCTGGAACACAAATATAATTAAGTATATAAATTTTAAAAAAAAATTATACCTATCCAGATTAAAATTTAGTTTTTCTACTACTATTAGAACATATGCAAGTTACATAAATTCTCTTGAACTCCAATTTTCTCATCTGTATTATGGTGCTAACAATACTTATCTATAAAATTTGTGGTATATAGTTTTATTATCTATAAATAGGGTAATATATATGCATACATATGCGTATATATATAAATATATATAAATATATGTATGCATATATATATAAAAGACACTCAAGATATTGCCTGAATAACTTCAGTTCCTAGAATTTAAAATAATTTTTAAAATCATGAATATTTTAAATTAACTTTAATTAATTAATAACATTTAAAAGATAATAGCTAGAAAATTGCAGTGTACTTTAAGTGTAGCTCCACCTATATATCAGGCTGAGTTAAGTTTAGTTGCAGTAACAACTCAAAATCTCAGTAGCTAGAAGTAACACAGAATTGTTTCCTCCTATTGCTACATGTTTACCTTGGGTCAGCATGTGTTTTCTGCTCATCGAAGTCACTTAGAAATATAGTTTAATGGTGCTTACAACATTTTGAATGTTACTAGTCACTATACCACAGAAAGTGTGATTTTAAGAAGTACGTATTGTCTATCACTACTGTCTACAAATGATTCCTCACTGTTGTTCATATTTCATTGGTAAACACAAATTATATAACTACATCTGAAACCAAGAGACAGAGAAGTGCTATCTTATCATGTAGCCAGAATGTAAAAAAGCACTGGTAGTTGCATTAATAGTCTTAATACCCTTTTTTCATTATACTGTAATAACCTCACAAATTCTTTCTATTTCTCTCCTTTTCAGCCTACTGACAAAGATGTGGAAAATTACTAATTCCCACATGGAACATTTTGTGGACACTAAAAATTATGGGAAAGGTAATTTTTTTAAAAAAGAATGAAATTATACTTTTCTTCCGCACCTCATATATATGTGGATCTGTACACTCATTCTTAAAAGTACCATGGAGCCCCTAATGTGAGCCCCTAGCAACCACTAGACCACTCAGCACTGTCACGTTGCAAGTCAGTGCAGGTAATATTCATTGCACCACCCAGGTAGAAAAGGGGGGATAAAAAGTGCAATCCAATTTCTAGTGAAATGACCCACAGAAAAACAAATAACAAAACCCCAAAATATATTTTTTAAAAGTGATTATGCTTAGCCAACAAAAATGATGTGACATAACAACCATTTTTCTTTAAATCACTCACTGTTGACTACCAGTTCAGTGTTGAAAATGACATCCTTGTCAGGCTACCTGACAATGAAGACACAGTGTGTCTAAGTGGAATCTTCCTGAAAACTCCACAACTGAGAGCTAATTAGTGTGCTGGCAAAGTTGTCTGCTAAGATATATATGTATATAAAATCAGTGGGAAATAAATGAGGGTAGATTTCGGAAATACATGAATACAATTTGGTGTCACACATATTCATATACATCTCCTTTGTCTCACACTTTTGAGGGACTATTAGAAGTTGCTGCTTTAATGCGCCGCTTTTACTTGATAAATGGAGATAAAATGTGCTCATATAAAACAATTCATTCTTTTATTTAAATATATAATATATGCCTAGCTATAGCATAAGTATGTACATAAAATTTGAAATCTATTCAGAACACACAGGCTGTGCTTGATTACTATATCTCAAAGGACTTAAATAGGAAATTTAAATTCCTTGATTGGCAAAGGTGCTGAACACAAGCAAGAGAAGATGAAGTACATGGAGCTGAGAGTAACGGCGGGGATTTTCACTTGCTAGCTGAATGCCTTAGATTCCAGCTCACACAACCACTAACAAATGCAAAAAGACCCCGAGGATGCAACTGAGACCATTCTCTACTGACCTTTTAGTCACAAGTGCTTATTCAGTGATTACTGATAGCTTTTCACTTTAGATATATTTTTAATCAAAAAACGTTATGAAATAGTAATATCCCAGGTGTAAGGAAGAAGAACCTTACTTAGAGAAGATAAGCAACTTAGTCAAGATCTGAAGTGAGCAGTAATTTTAATTCAAGTTTCCACACAGGCTTCAGTCATGCTGTTGTTTCAGGAATGTTCCCGGCCCTTTGATCCCTCAAGACTTAGAAACTTGATGAACTCTGAGTAGGAAAACTCTTATTTTTTTTTCAAATTTCACCTAAGCTGTAGCCATAATTATACACATAAAAGCCTGGAAGACCATTAGGAAACCATAGTGTGATGGACAGAATAATGCTCCCCCCACCAAGATAGTCACAATGTGTTTCTCAGAAACTGCAAATATATATTACATATCAGAAGGTGTTTTGCAGATGTGTTAGGTTATGGCTCTTTAGAAGGCAGATTGCTAAAGTCACAGAGAGGGGCGTGTGACAATAGAAGCAGAGATTGGAATGAGAAGCTTTGAAGATGGGGTTAGGCATCATATGCTGTGTCACATGGGACCCCTGGAAGCTGGAAGCAGATTCTAAAGCTGCAGAAGGACTTCAACTCTACTGACATCTGGATTTTAACACATGAGAGGCATTTTGGATTCTGACCTCCAGAATCATTAAATGATACACTGTAGTGTTTTTAACTGCTAGGTTTCTGGCAATCTGTTACATCAGCAATAGAAACCTAATACACATAGCTCATCAAAATCTCAATTTATCCTGTAAGCCTTAACTTACTGTCCTCCATCCTCGCAAAAGTCCTCATAAATAAAAATAGAATATAGCACTGAGGTCAAGATTCAGAAGCAAGTTTTTGTATAGTAAAAAAAAAAAAAGAAAAAGAAAAAGTCCTTGTAAGTATTAATATAAACCCTAATCTGAGCCTGTTTTACCTATTTTCTCATGCCTTTCCCTTCTCCTACCTCAAATACCTATATGCCTTAGAAGAGAAAAAAGTGCTTGATAAAACTAAAACATTTTAGCTATGTGTCCATGTTATTTCACTGTGAGAGCCCTGTAGAAAAAGCTAAACCCTGAAGTGATTTTTTAAATTCTCATCTACAGGTTATATCAATACAGTAATAATTTCCTAAGAGAAGATAACAAAGGTTACCCAGGGGGCACGGAAGACTTACGCTAAAACATCTATAAAGGACACATGGGCAAAACCAAGTGGGGAGGGGATCGGGGTGGGAGGTGGGGATGGCTGGGGCCGGGGGGAGTGGAGGGGGAAAATGGAGACAGCTGTACTTGAACAAATAAAAAAAAGTAAAAACCCCCCACATTCCCAATATAAAATTTACTTCTTACTCATGTAACAATTAATTCTGTTGTATTTATTGAATTATAATCTGTCCATAAAAATTAAAAAAACATTACCACATAGATAACATTTGTTTATCAATAGAGAATTTAAATATCTTAAATTTTAAGAATTTTCAGTACCACTTTACATATATTTTAACTGAAGGTTATTTATATGTAACCTTTAAAGCATCATGGTAGATATTATCAGAAGCAAAGCACATCATATTTTAATAACATATTTTTTTAAAAAGTTCACATGTCTATTAGGTGATAGAGATGAGATTTAAATTCAGGATTATTAGAATCCAAAGTCCTTATTCTTAACCACTAATGCAAATAAGCCCACACATTTGACTGTAATGGTTATGTAAAAATATCTTTTAAATGTTTGACAACAAAAATGCTCCCAGTTCTCTTGCATTTTCACAAAAGAAAACCATAAGTTGAGAAACCTAATCATCAAAGGTAGGTTTCAGGCCAGTGTTCTCAAAACTTTATGTAGGAAAGAGTCAGATTTTTGTTCCTGCCTTTTGTTTTTCCAGTCTGTTGCAAGAACAATGCTTTGTAAAACATTGTAAATATAGATTATATTCAAATTTTGAGCTTACATTATTGTTGACTGGTAAAAGAATTATGAATGACACTGTGAACTACCCTTTATGTAGCACTGTTTTAGACAATACAATGACTCACATAACATATATTTCAGAGGGTATCTATGCAACAAAAATTAAGAGGTGTCTCTTATGGCTGACCCAATGTCTGATGTATGCGCAAAGAAACAGTACTTTGATGCTAGAGCCCTTGCTGAATGTTATAGATACCTACAACTTACTATGGGGCAGCAAGTGAGAGACGCAGTTGCTTAGAAGTCCACACGGAAAGTTTCCTAAAATATCTGTTTAAACTTTTGTCTTACTCTTTATTATAGCTTATAGCAGCACCTAAAATAGCATCCTCTATCTATGTGGACTCCCTTTATAAAGAACTTTTGTATCACCTTGCATCACCTCCCTCCTATATAGCACAATCACTAAGAACTTGGTGATTCCATAGCTTTCAGTCCAGGGCCGTTTATCTCTATTTCTGAGTTTCCTCATCTGAAAAAAAAAAAAAAAAAGGCATAATACCTATGCTGTATTTGGCCCAGAACAAATGCTATTTAAGTATTAGGTGGTATCATTTGTCATGAAGAGATGCCAAAGTAATTTTCTGGGTTGAATAGTTTATTTTATTTAAGACAAATTTTAAAAAGTTCTTACATTTTTACCTAATCTTATTTTTAAAATTTATGGTGTTTAGAGCACTTACCTTTAATATAATTGTTGATATGGTTGAGTTTAAATCTACCATATTGCTCTTTGTTTTTTAATTATCTCAGTTATCTGTTCCTCTTTTATGCTTATCATGCCCTTTTTGGGACTGAGTATTTTTCTGATTCTTTTATCTCCTATGTTAGCTTACTCTTTGTTGTGACATTTTAATGGTTGCTTTAGGATTTATAGTACACATCTTTCATCTACCATAATCCACTTTCAAGTGATAATATAAAATTTACAATAGTGTAGTGATATATTATAATGGTATATGAGGCGGGGACTCCAAATACCCAGAATGGCCCTGGCTGGTGTGGCTCAGTGGATTGAGTGCCAGTCTGTGAACCAAAGAGCCTCTGGTTCGATTCCTAGTCAGGGCACATGCCTGGGTTGGAGGCCAGATCCCCAGTAGAGGGTGCCTGAGAGGCAACCACACATTGATGTGTCTCTCCCTCTCTTTCTCCTTCCCTTCGCCTCTAAAAATAAATAAATAAAATTAAAGAAAAAAAACAAACCAGAATGTATTTATTAAAAATTGTGTATTTATTTTTATATGTTTAAACTTTAATCGCTTTCCAAGTATTCTCCATTTGATGCAATCACCTATCAAGACAGTTTTCCACTTTTCAAAACAGCTTTTGAACTCATCTATCTTGATACCTTTTAGTGTTGCTTGTGTGTTTCATTTTACCTCATCACATCAGCAAAATGTTTCCCTTTGAGGACCTTTTCATCAGGGAAACAAACAAAACAAAATGTCATTCAGGGTGAGACTGAATGAATAGGGAAGGTGGGACATGGAGGTCATGCTATTTTGGGTCTAAAACCTCTGAACACAGTGTGGTATGGGCAGGTGCTCTACTAAATCACCCATCATGAATGGGCAAATAAGTGGAGTCTTCTAAAAAAGTTCACTGAACCTGAATGCAGCCTCTCACAACAACGCCAGCTGTTATGTTGATACAAATGAATTCCTAGAACAGTCATTTAGCCAGGGAAGCCTGTACTACAAGGAGCCCGCCCTCCAGAAGATAATCCAGTTTTATGGGGTGTCCCTCTTATTTTCATCTCCCGCTCCCAAATTTTGTGTGATTGTCATTAGGTATACTTTTCCATATGTTTAAAACTGCAAGATACAATGTAAATATTTTTGCTATAAATAATGAATAATTCTATAAAGATATTATAAAAGCTAAGAAAAAACTTTTATTCTAATCATTATTTTGTTGTATACCTGGAGAACTTTAATGTGTTACCAGAACTTGAGAATTTCACCTTGTTGATTACTAGATATTTTCAAATTCCTACAAATATTCTTGAACTTTCTTTTGGGATACACAGTTAAAATACTTAGAGATATTTTGATTCTTCAGTGCTTGCTTTTAATCTTTGTTATACAAAAACAGAGCAGCATTTAGCTTACATCTAACTTGTTTCACTACAAGACTATCAGCTGATTTTTCAAAAGAAACTTTGCAGGCAAGAAGGGGCTGGCAAAGAGTATTCAAAGTGATAAAAAACAAGGACCTATATCCAAGATTACTGTATCAAAGCTTTCACTTAGAATGAAAGGGAAGATAAAGTGCTTCCCAGACAAGGTAAAGCTAAAGGAATTCATCATCACCAAGCCCTTATTACATGAAATGTTAAAGAGACTTATCTAAGAAAAAGAAGAAGATCAAAAGTATGAACAGTAAAATTACAACAAACTCACAACTATCAACAATGGAACCTAAAAAAGGAACAAAAACAAACTAAGCAAACAACTAGAACAGGAACAGAATCACAGAAATGGAGATCACATAGAGGGTTATCAGTGGGGAGGGGGACTGAGGAGAATGGGAGAAAAAGTACAGGGAATAAGAAGCATAAGTGTAGGTATGAAATAGGCCAGGGGAGGTTAAGAACACTATAGGAAATTGAGAAGCCAAAGAACTTATATGTATGACCCACAGACATGAACTAAGGGTGGGGAATGCTAAAAAATGAAACAACTATAATAGCATAATCAATAAAATTATATTTAATTAAATTTTAATTTTAAATCTGAAATGTTTTTAAGTATGACTGGAACCACTTGACTTTATGAATTTAATTTCTCCTGTGTGAATTTCATGAACTATAAATACATATTAATATAAAATTTATAGTACAAATTGAGATGTACTATAAGTTTAAAATAGATACCATATTTTAAATACTTTATAATGAAATATATTATTATAACTATTTTTTATCTATTTCTTTTTTCTCTTTTTACTATAGTTACTGAAAAAAATAAAATCACACGGGAGCCTTGTATTATATTTCTATTGGACCAGTGCTGACATATGTTTGATACATACGTAAGTACTCAATTTATTAATAAAGGCTTTGGAAAGTAAGCATAATTCTATGATTGGCAATAAGCTAAGGAAATTGAAACTATCATAGACTCTCAAATACGAGGGAAGTCTTCCATGCTAAGAATGTACTGGACTCGCAGATCTGAAATCTGTCACTGAATTTTGATACTTGGGCAGGAATTTTTAAGTGATGTATTATCACCATAAATCAAATAATTAAAAAAAATGAGACAACCTGTCTGTGTCTTGGGAAACGGAGAGAGAAGGGCCAAAGTATCAGTAATGCTCTAGACACTGCTAACCAACAGTTTAATGTTCAATAATTTATTCAGACTCTGAGTCCTTAAATAATTTTACTAAGTTATAAACTACTCTCCACATTAATTCTATAAATATGAAAATAAATAAATCAGCAAATATACATTGAGTACCACCATGTGAAAAACTTATTTAAAAACGTGTGTTTAGGGAAAGAAGATTACACAAAACAATTTGTGAACAAATGCATTATATGTGACAGAGACTCCTTGAGGCACAATAAGATAGCCCAGAATTTGACGTTTTGGAAATGTGAAAAAGTAAAGGCTAACCTAATTTAACAAAGTAAATGAAACGGAAGTGTGTGTCCTTTTTAAGTACTATCTGGCCTATCCAGGCTTGGGGTAGCAAGTACTACTAAGTAATGCCATGTCGTGGCTGAGGCTAATTCTATTTTTCTGTGAGATCCCTCGTGTGTTGATTTTGAATACATGGTTAAATCTGGATTGCTTACAGTATCCATATGCTGGTTTGTGGTAAGAAGGATAAATAAATTCAGGAAAAATAATTTATTTTTAAGCAAGTCTCATGAAAGTTGCATATATTAAAATGCTCACATACCATGAATGAGAATTTAGTGAAAATACCAGAAGTTACAAGGGAAGCTGGAAAAATCTATTCCCAAGTGGGCAGTTATATGCTCAGCTAATTCTGTTATCTTGCAATAGTGGAAATAATGAGGCCAACCAGAAATCGAGAAAACGGGCTCTGAATGATTATCTGAGAGCATGGACTTCCATGCAAAGGTGCATGGTGATCACAATACTATGTAAGAATTCAGAATGCCCATTGAGAGTAAATCATTGTCAGATATTTATATGTAATATGGCAAAATTTTAATAGCAAATGTAGATTTGCTAGTAATCTCTGCTTGAAAAGCTTAAGGAAGGTATAATTTATCCCGGGGAAGGTAATCTTCAGTGAAACCCAAGAATTGTGATAAATTCTAATCTTCTTCAATCTGCTTGCATCATTATTTGTAATTACACTACATCCACAGAGATCTTTGGGGAAAAAGAAAGGAGAATATACTTTGCAGTAAAACATGCTTATTTTATTTCTCCCTCCTTTATTTCAGATGTCTGACTTCAAGTGAGTTTCTTAGTCTCTCTGAGTCACACATATGTAAAAATAAAGTACATATTTCCAATACTTTTTGTGGAAATTAAATGAGAAAATATATGTGAAACTACCTGTGTTTGGTACACATCGTTAGTTATGTGGATGAATAAATCTGGATAAACAAGGATCTTTAGTTGGGTTTTACACTGTATACTACAATTACCAGGAGTATATATTGCATAAAGAAATTCACCAAAGAGTGCTTTATTATTTATTTATTTATAATTTATTTTTTAATTTATTGATTACAGAGAGAGAGAGGAAGGGATAGACAGAAAGAACATCGATTTGTTTTTCCACACATTTATGCATTCATAGGTTGATTCTAGTGTGTGCCCTACCCAGGGATGGAACCTGCAACCTTGGCATATCAGGATGATGCTCTAATCAAGGGAGCTACATGGCCAGCATGTTATAAAAAGATCAGATTCTATGTCTTCAAGGTGATGATAAGAACTTTGGACTTTATCATTAGAGCAATAAAAAATCACCGAAGTGTTTAAAAGAATACAATTACAGAATGAAGTTTTCATGTTTTACAAAAATTACTATAGCTGCTATGTGTAGAAATTTAAAAATATTCTGCTCTAAATTGAATATAAATACAATCAGTGAAATTTGTAAGATGTATTAAAAACAGTGCTTGAAGGAAAATTTATAGCATCAAATGCATATATTATAAAACAAGAAAGGAGGTGTAGGATTGAAGGTGGGAGGTGGGGATGGCTGGGCTGGGGGGAGTGGTTGAAGGGAAATGGAGACAACTGCACTTGAACAATAATGAAAAAAAGAAAACACAAACAAGAAAGATTCATGTACAGAAATTATTTCCTTGATAAGCAAGCATTATTATGATCATAAAAATGGCATTATATTCCAGTTGAATTATAAAGGACTTTCATATGTATACCATCTGAATATAAGAAATTCCTTTGATTAAAGGGAATAAAATTAGACCCATTTTACTTGTGTTAATAGCACCAAAAAGAAGTTCTGATTAATTTGAAGAGATTATCTTATGTTTGGGGTAGTTGCAGGACTTGTAGGCTATAGTTTCTGTGACTACAAACTTAATAGTTATAATTACCTTTCTAATATGGTGTTAAAACCTATATCATCTGTGATAATAACACCACTTACATTTTGTGCACTATCTCATTTCAACCTTCCACAAAACTAGTGTGAAATGTATTTTTGTCCCATTTTCTAATAAAAATACTGATGCTTAAAAAGAAGAAAGATCTAAAATTAATAATCAATGTTTCTACCTCATGAAACTAGAAAGAGTAGAGCATATTAAACCCAAAATTAACAGAATAAAATAAACAAAATAATAAAATTAAAAGAAATCAATTGAAAAAATCAGTGAAACCAAAAAATGTTTCTTTGAAAAAAATCAATTGCAATCATAATCCTCTGGCAAGGCTAACTAAGAAAGAAAAAGAGAGAAGTTATAAATTACTAACATTAGAAGTCAAGGAGAACCCAAGATGCTGGAGGAATAAGTGGAAGCTACACTAACCTCCTCCCAGTACCAAATGAAAGTACACCCAAATTAAAGAAAAATTATCCTGAATAACCAACTGAACACTAGCTAGATAGAAGCCTTATAACCAAGGACTTAAGGAAGAAACCACTCCATCATATCAAAACTAGTAGGGAGTATGGAGGTGCAAGAAAGCTGGCTGGGCTATGACAGGTGGCAACTGAAGTGCTGGAGGGACATTTCAGCAGCTTGGGAGTTTCCCCTGAGAAGTAAGGGGTCTAAAGGCCAAGCCAGGCTCTTCAGCCTATGTACAGCACCACAGATAATATCCAGCTTTGAAAAGCAGCAGGGGTTCTGTATGCCAGGGAGAGACAGCTTGAGATGCAGACAGCCTTAAAAGAAACGACACAAAAAAATTTGTTTAAATTGCTTACCCTGGGCTCTTTCAGAGAGAGGGCAGAGTAGACTAGATATGCATGAGAGAGTCTGGGTTTGGTGGTTCTGTGTAGGGAACTGAAGAAATAGCTGCCAGGATCCCTGTGCTGAGTCATTCCATAAATTGGAGAAGCCATCCTTCTCAGGCAGAACACTTACTCCTAAGTAGCATCAGCCTGAAGGGAAGCAATAAACTCACCAGCAGGAATTCCTCTTGCCCAACCCTGTGGAGCTTAAGCCCAGCTGCTGAGTACAGCTGGAGGCTATTCTAATAATTAAGCCTAACAGCTAAGACATATCTCCTGGAGCTCTGAGACTTTAGCTGACCCTCCTCCAGGGCCTGTGCTGATAAAAGCTGGCCTTGGTGCACAGCCTGGTTCTTTCCGCACACAAACAGGGCCAGCAGAGGGAGCTACAGGCTGTGAATTGCTGATAGCTCCAAACAGGTTGCCCGGGGCCAATCACAGTGTCTGACATAGGGCTGCACTGGAGTCTTTGCAGACCTACCGAAAACATAGACACAAATACAAAAAGGCCACCAAAATGAAAAGACAAAGACACACACCCCAAGTGAAGAACAAGGGAATACTCCAGAAGTACTACCTAAAATGCAGGTAAGCAATTTATCAGAGAGAAAGTTTAGAGTAATGATTACAAGAATACTCAAAAGCATGAAATAACACATATAAACCATAAAAAAGGACCTGTCAGAAATAAATAATTCAATATCTGAAATAAATAATACACTGGAAGAACAAACAGTAGGTTAGGGGAAGAAGAGGATTGAGTCAGTGATTTGGAAGGCAAAGTAGAAAAAACACCCAAGCAGAGAGCAAAAAGAAAAAAAACTTACAAAAAATGAGGAGAGCTTAAGAAAAATTTGGACAACGTGAAGCATAACAACATCTGAATCGTGGGAATAACAGAAGGAGAAGAGAGCAATCAAGGTATCTAGAATCTATTTGAAGAAATAAAACCCAAAACTTCCCTAATCTGGTGAGGAAAAAGACACACAAGTCCATGAAGCACAATCTCAAAGACAATGGACCCAAAGGAGGTCCATACCTAGACACATCATAATTAAAATGGCAAAGTTTAAAGACAAGGAGAGAATCTTAAAAGGCACAAGAGAAAATCAGGTAGTTACCTACAAGGGACCTCTAACCAGACTGTCATCTAATTTCTCAATGGAAACATTTTAGGCCAGAAGGGACTGGCATTAAATGCACAAGGTAATTAAAAAACAAGGGCCTACACTGAAGACTATTTTACCCAGCACAGCTATCATTTAAAATTAAAGGAGAGATAAAGAGCTCTCCAGACAAGAAAAAGCTAATGGAGTTTGTTACACCAAATCAGTACTATAACAATGTTAAAGGTCTTGCTTTAAGAAGAAGTAGAAGAAAAAGAAAAATAGACAGAGGAAAATAGTTAAAAATTAATGGCAATAAATATGTATCTATCAATAATCACCTTAAATGTAAATTGCTTAAATGCTCCAACTAAAAGTCATAGGGTAGCTGAATAGATAAGAAAACAAGACCTACCTTAGACTGAAAGATACACACAAACTAAAAGTAAAGAGATGGCAAAGATATTTCATGCAAATGGAAGGGGAAAAAAGCCAGGGTAGCAATAAGTATATCTGACAAAATAGACTTTAAAACAAAGGCTACAGTAAGTGACAAAGAAGGACACTACCTAACGATAAAGGAAACAACCCAACTAGAGGATCTAGCACCAGTAAACATTTGTGCACCCAACACAGGAGCACCTAAATACGTAAAGCAAATCTTGATGGATGTAAAGGGAGAGACTGACAGAAATACAGTCGTAGTAGAGTATTTTAACACCCCATTGACTTCAATAGCTAGACCTTCCAGACAGATAATCAACAGAGACAGAAGTCTTAAACAAAACACTACATCAAATTGATTAAATTGATATTTTCAGAGCATTTCATCCCACATAGCAGAATATACATACTTTTCATGTGCACATGGAACATTTTCTAGGATAGGCCACATGTCAGGACACAGAACAAGTCTTAATAAATTTAAGAAGATTGAAATCATATCAAGTATTTTCTCTGACCACAATACTATGAAACTAGAAATGAATCACAAGAAGAACACTGAAGAATACACAAAGACATGGAAGCTAAATAACATGTTAAACAATAAATGGGTCAATGACAAGATAAAAGAAGAAATCTAAAGATAACTTGAAACAAATTAAAATGAGGACACAACAATCCAAAATCTGTGGGACACTGAGAAAACAATCCTGAGAGGGAAATTCATAACATTATTCATAACCTATTTCAAGAAATAAGAAAAAGCTCACAAAAACATTCTAACTTTACACTTAAACAAACTTGAAAAACACCAACAAACAAAGCCTAAAGTGACTAGAAGAATGGAACTAATAAAGATCTGAGCAGAAATAAAGTCGTAAAGATGATTTTAAAAAGATCAATGAATCTAAGAGCTGGTTCTTTGAAAAGATAAACAAGATTGGCAAACCTTTAACCAGACTCATCAAGGAAAAAAAGGGAGAGAAACCAAATTAAAGATAAAAGTCAGAGGAATAACAACTGACAACAAAGAAATACAAAGAACTGTAAGAAAATATTGTTAACAACTAGATGCCAAAGTATTAGACAACCTGTGAAATTAATAATTTCCTAGAAATATACAATTTTCCAAAATGAAATCAGGAAGAATCAGAGAATCTGAATAGACAAATTACACCTAGTGAAATTGAAGAAGTAATAAAAAAACTTCCAACAAACAAAAACTCTGGACTGGATGGTTAAAGAGGTGAATTATACTAAACATTCAGAGAACTAACATCTCTCCTCAAACTATTTTTTAAAAAATGAAGAGGATTTCACAAAGCCAGTGTTTTCTTAATTCCAAAACTAGATAAAGACATTACAAAGAAAGAAAATTATAGACCAATATCCGTGATGAATATAGATGTTAAAATTATGAACAAAATATTAGCAAACTGAATATAGCAGTACATCAAAAAAGATCATACACTATGATCAAGTGGGATTGGTACAATATTCACAAATCAATAAATGTGATACATACATAAACATACTAAATGGGCAAAAATTACAAGTGTTTCCCCTTAAGACTGAGAACAAGACAGGGGTGTCCACTTTTGTATCTCTTATTCAACATAATACTGAAAGTCCAGGCCATAGCAATCAGACAAGAAAAAGAAATAAAAGTTATCCAAATTGGAAAGGAAGATATAAAACTTTCTTTGTTTGTGGATGACATGATACTATATATAGAAAACTCTAAAGACTGCACCAAAAAACTAGAGAACTGATAAATGAATTCTCTAAAGTAGCAGGATACAAAGTTAATATCCAGAAATCAGTTGTATTTTTCTATGCTAATATTAAACTGACAGAAATGGAAATTAAGAAAATAATCCCATTCAGGAATATGTCTGAAGAAATCCAAAACACCAATTTAAAAGAACATAAGTACCCCTATGTTCATTGCAAAACCATTTATAATGATCAAGATATGGAAGCAGCCCCAGTGTCCATCAGTAGATGAGTGGATAAAACAACTAAAGTACATTTACACAATGGAATACTACTTGGCTGTAAAAAAAGAAGAAAATTTTACCCTTTGCAACAGCATGCATGGGCCTACAGAATATTATGCTAAGTGAAATAAGTCAGTCAGAGAAAAACAATTACCATATGATTTCACTCACATGTGGGATCTAATGAACAAACTGAACTAACAAGCAAAATAGAGAGTGAATCAGAGACAGAGAGCAGGATGACAGATCTACAGCTCTTGGAGGAGGATGGGGATGGAGGGATCAAGCAAAAAGAATAGGACTAATGGACAAGAATAATAGGGTGGTGATAGCAGAGGTGGGAGGGGGTATAAGAGGGGAAAATGGTAATGAAAATTTTGTGATAAAAATACATTTAAAAATGAAAAAGAGTTATTACTACACATTCCATAGAAATTAATAATAAAGAAATACTATGAACAACTCTATGTCCACATATTTGATAACCTGGAAGAAACGGATCATTCCTGAAAAAACACAATCTGCCCAAACTCAAACAGGAACAAATAAATGATCTGAGTAGGCTTATATCTATTAAAGAAAACTAAGCAATAATTGCTAACCTTCCAAAACAGAAAGGACCAGGCCCAGATAAGTTTATCGATGAATACTGCCAAATGCTTAAACAAGAAATTATACAAAATTTCTATAATTTCTTTTGGGAACAAGGAGTTCTTATTTTTCTAGGATAGGAAGTGGAGGTAACACTTTCTAACACATTCTCTAAGGCCAGTATTGTCCTAATACCAAAACTGGGCAAAGATGTTACAAGAAAGAAACTATAGACCAATATTTCTCATGAATATTGGTGCAAAAAAACTCAGTAAAATATTAGCAATTCACTGTGTCTGCACCAGTCTGCATTTCCACCAACAGTGTACTTGGGTTCCCTTTTTCCACAACCTTGACAGCACTTGATGTGTGTTGATTTATTAATTATGGCCATTCTGACAGCTGTGAAGTGACACTTCATTGAGGTTTTAATTTTCATCTCTCTGACTGTTAGTGATGCTGAACTTCTTTTCATATGTCCAAGGGCCAACTGTATGTCTTACTTGCATAAGTATCTGTTCAGATCATTTGCCCAGTCTTTAATTGGATTGTCTGTCTTCCTGGTGTTGCGTTATTTGAGTTATTTAAATATTTTGGATATCAAACCCTTGTCTAATGCATAATTGGCAAATCTGTTCTCCTATACAGTCACTCCCCTTTTCATTTTGATGGTGGTTTCTTTAGCCATGCAGAAGGTTTTTTAGTTTGACATAGTCCCATTTGTTTATTTTTTTCTTTATTTCCCTTGCCCCAGGAGATGTATCAACACAAATATTGTTATGTGGGATATCTGAAATTTCCCTATGTTTTCCTCTAGGATTTTTATGGTGCCCTGACTTATATTTAAGTTTTTTATCCATTTTGAGTTTTTCTGGTGTATGGTGTAAATGGGTGGTCTCACTTCATTTTATTTTTTTTGCATGTACTAGTACAATTCTCCAAACATTATTTATTAAAGAAGCTATCTTTATTCTGTTGTATGTTTCTGCCCCCTTTGTCTAATATTAATTGACTGTAGAGACTTGGGTTTATTTCTGGGTTCTCTATTTTGTTGCTTTGATATATGCATCAGTTCTTATGTCAGTACCAGACTGTTTTGATTATAGTGGCTTTGTAGTATCATTTGATATTGGGTATTGTGATCTTTCCTACTTTGTTCTTCTTTCTTAAGATTGCTGAGGTTATTCAGGATCTTTGGGGGTTCCATATAAATTTTTGAAATATTTTTTTCTAAATTTGTGAAGTATGACATTGGTATTTTAATAGGAAAAAACTGAAAATGGAACTGCCTTTTGACACAGAGACTCTACTGCTGGAACTATACCCTAAGAATCTCAAATCAGCACTTCAAAATAATTTATGCACTCCTATGTTCATAGTGGCACTATTTATAATAGCCAAGTGCTGGAAACAGTCTGAGTGCCAATCAGTAGTGAGTGGTTCGAAAAACTGTGGTACATTTACACAATGGAATACTATGCAGCAGAAAGAAAGAAGGAACTCCTAACTTTTGTGACTATATGGATGAAAATGGTGAATATTATGCTAAGTGAAATAAGGTAGTCAGTGAAAGACAAATACAATATGATCTCACCTATAAGAGGAATCTAATGAACAAAATAGACTAGCAAACAAAATAGAACCACAGGCATGGAAATGTGGAACAGACTGAAACTGACCAGAGGGGAGAGGAAAGAAGGATAATGGTGGAAAGAAGGTGAAGGGAGTAGACAAAGAACATGTATGAATGCCCCATGGACATGATAACAGTGTGGGAATTGACAGTGGGAGCTGGGGTGAAGGTAGGGCAAAGGGTTAAAAATTGAGACAACTATAACTGAATAACAATAAAAATTATTTACAAAAAGAAAAAATATTAGCAAATCAAATTTAACAATGATTAAAGAGAATTTTACACCATGAACAAGTAGGGATTGTCCTGGTTATGCAAGGCTCATTTAATAATTGAAAATCAAATAATGTAATCCATTACATCAATAGTCTGAAAAAGATAAATCACACAATCATTTGAAGAGGTGAAGAAAAAGCACGTGGTAACATCTTATACCCATTCATAATAAAGTGAGGGGAAATTTCCCCACTTAATAAATAATACCTACAAAAAGTTAGAGCTAATATAGCACTTAATATTGAGAATCTTCCCCAGTAAAATCAGGAACAAGGCAAATTATCTCCTTTTACCACTCCTCTTCAGCATCATGCTAAAAGTTCTAGCTAATAAAACAAGAGAGGAAAAGGAATGCAGATGGAGAGGAAGAAATAAAATTGCCTTTTTTTACAAGAGAAGTTAACATTTATGTAGAAAATATAAAATAATTGCCACAAAATCTTCTGAAACAAATAAGAGATTACAGCAAGGTTGCAGGGTATAACATACACATACAGAAGTCAGTTACTTTTCCACATACCAGGAATAAACAAGTGGAATTAGAACATGATGCCAAGGGAAATAAGCTAGTCAGAGAAAGACGAATACCATATGATCTCACTCATATGTGGACTCTAATGAACAAACTGAACTAACAAGGAAAATGGGGACAGACTCATAGATGGAAGAGCAGGTGACAGCTATTAGCTTGGGGCTGGTTGGGAAGTCATGGACATGGACAACAGTGTGGTAATTGCTGGGGGAGAGAGGTATAAATGGACAAAAATAATGTAAAAATAAAGATTTAAAAAATTAATATAAATAACATTACATTAGCACCACTACAAAATGAAATACCTAGGTATAAATTTAACAGAATATGTACAGGATCCATATGAGGAAAACTACCAAACTCTTATGAACAAAATCAGAGAACTAAATTAAGAGAGTCATATCCCATATTTATATATGAAAAGACTGAATATTGTCAGTGTCATTTCTTCCCAAGTTGATTTATTGACTCAATCAAATCCTGATAAAAATTCCAGAAAGTTACTTTGTGCATATTTTCAAAATGATTCAAAGGTTTACATGAAGAGGCAAAGACACGGAATAGTCAACGCAACATAAAGGAGAAGAACAGAGCTGGAGGACTGACACTACTCAATGTCAGGACACACAAAACTACAGCAACCAAAGCAGTGTGGTGTTGGAGTAAGACCAGGCAGATCAATGTAACTGCATAGAGAGCTTAGAACTACAACATGATAAACGGAGTCTCTGACAAAAGAATAAAGGCATTAAAATGGAGCAAAGATAGACTTCTTACCAAATGGTTCTGGAACAACTGGACATCCACATGAAAAAAATATGAATCCAGACTTTATAACCTTAAAAAATTACTCAAATTATAGACCTAAATATAAAATGCAAAACTTTAAATGTCCTAGAAAATAAAATAGGGGAAAACCTAGATGAACTTGACAGAGGTAGTGACTTTTTAGTTGCAAAAGTAAAGGCACAATCCATAAAATAAAAAACTGATAAGCTGGACTAATTAAAATTCAAAACTTGTTTTCAAAAGATGACCTCTAGAGAATAAGAAAACAGCCACAGATTGGGGTAAAGTGTTTCAAAAGACAATCTAAGAGAGAACTATTATACAAATTATGAAGAACTTAATATTTTAAATAATATTTTATTTAGTTTTTTAGAGATAGGAGAAGGGAAAGAGAAAAAGGGAGGGAACCATTGATGAACATTGATATACTGCTCCTTGCATGCCTCAAACTGGGGACCTGGCCTGCGACTAGGCACATACCCTGACTGGGAATCAAATTGCCAGCCTTTCAGATCACAGGCCAGTGCTCAACCCACTGAGCCACACCAGCCAGGACAGGACTCAATATTAAGAAATCAACCCAATTAAGAAATGAGCCAAAGACCTTAACTGACAGCGCACTAAAGAAAATATACAGATGGCAAATAAACATATAAAAAGATGCTCTGCATTGTATATTTTCAGGGAAGTATAAATTAAAACTACACTGAAATACCACTACATATCAATTAGAATGGCCAAAATTCAGAACACTTCAAATTCTGGTGAAGATGTGGAACAAGAACTCTCATACATTTCTGGACAAAATGCAAAGTGGTACTGTCACTTTGGAAAACAGTTTAACAGATTTCTCAGAAAACAGAACAAAGCCTTATCATACAACCCAGCAGCCATACTGTTTGCTATTTATTCAAAGAAGTTGAAAACTCATGTCAATACAATGACCTTAACACAGATGCTTGTAGCAGCTTTATTCATAATTGCATGCACTTGGAAGTAACCAAGATGCCCTTCTGTAGGTAAATGGAAAATATACCTTTATTACATTCAGACAATGGAATATTATTCAGCACTCAACAGCTATAAGAAAACTTAAATACATATTACTGAGTGAAAGAAAATAATCTTGAAAGACCACACACCATATAAATCCAATTATATGGTATTCTGGGAAAAGCAAAACTGAAGAGATGGTAAAAGGTCAGTGGTTGCTGGAGTTGGTGGTGGTTGGGTTGTAAGAAATGAGGAATGGACAGAGCACAAAGGATTTGTAAGACAGTAAAAATACGTGGTGTGATACTGGAATGTAGATACATGTTATTACATGTTATTACACATTTGCCTATGCACCCAGAGTGAACTGGAAGGTAAACTATGGACTCTAGGTGATGATGGTGTGTCAATATTGGTTCACTGATTACAACAAATGTTCCACTCTGGTGAAGAATGTTGAGAAGGGGACAACATCACGTCTAGGTTCAGGGGGCACATTGAAATCTTTGTATTTTCGTCTTCATGTTACTATGGATTTAAAATCACTCTAAAGTTTAAGTCTTTAAACACACATATAAACACACAATGTAATTCCATTTGTATAAAGCTCAAAACTGCTCTGTGGCATTGCAATATGATACTGGGTGCTTTTTGTAAGGAGGACTGGGGTAGTAGTTAGGAAGGGTCACCAGTGATTTTTCTGGGGCACAAGTTGTTTTAATTCTTGATCATGGTAGTTTCCCGAGTTTGTTCATTTTGTGAGGATAGGACATTACCTTTAGAATGTTTGCACTTCAATTTAAAAAACAAAGAAAAGAAGTCCCTGCTCTTATTTTACTCTGTGTGGAAACTATTATTTAACTTGTCTTCTTGATAATAGCCTAAGAATTCATGCTTTAAATTGAGAGCATGGCTACACAGTGTAGAAGACTGTGAATGAGAGAACCATGAAGAAATCAAGGTCACAGTATATAAAAGAAATATAAATGAACCAAATGATTGTTATCTTGGGCCAAAAATCAATGCATACCTAGGAAAATGTACTTGTTTTAATTTCCAGGGACTCTGGAAAATGTGGCATCACAGGCCATTTAAGATTCACAGGATATTACTTACCACAGTTACAGTCCCACTACAATAATTTTTATTGAGAAACATGAGTTTATATCATTTCTTTTGGAAAAAGAGTTTAATTGTAATGAGACAAAATAATGTTAGTATTCGTTTAAATGTGTGAACATTTAATAATGACCAAACAGAATTTTCAGTGGGGATTTCAAATGTGATATATTAGGAATTTTTAAGTGCAATAAATTTAATTAAATTCAATTAAATGAAGGTTCCTTGTTTTACTAGCAAGAACTAAGTTTTCTTTATCCTCACCACATACTTAGCAGTGTTAATGTTTTTTTCTTATGGCTACAAACAATCTTTATAAAATGCCTCATCATAGTCAGTCTAAAGCTGACACTTATGTAATTAATTATGGCTACATGCCTTTTAATGACTCATTTTATGGGAATGATCATTCTCTGAAACTTCCTGGAGAAAATACAAAATCTCTGCAAGGCTTATTTTTTTTAAAGCAAGGGAATAAAAGGACTCTTGAAAATTTTCACCTCTGAAGATGTTTATTTGTTGTTTGACATCTTCCCGTCAGTAGGGAGTGGGATATAATGTGAAAACTTGACACATAATGTGTGACATGGTTAATCTAAGTACCATTCAACCTGAGGAGTGGGTTAAACTAAGTGCTTTTTGTGGTCACAAGCTCATCATTCAGTTCCTGCATTAAAAATACATAGGCTTCAAGACTGGCCTTTGAAGACAGTGACTTAAGATGGCAGCCACCCTGGGCTGGAGAGTAAAACCCCTCAGGTTGGAAGAATGCATCTTCTAGATGCATTATATAGATGTTAAAGTACTGGAGAAAAAAACTGTCATTTGAAGCAATTTATCTTAAAATACTATAAATGAGACTAATGCTTTGTCCATTTGAAATATATAAGTTGTACTGTAAGAACTCTGTTGTGTATGACCACTGTCCATTTAGTTGAACTTCTAGGATTAAGAAAATATATTTAAATTGGTTTTTAAATCATAATTGGTGAGGAATATTTTACTTAAATGTGAAAAGACACATCATGTAATCACCTTGCTGCTAATTATATGGCCTGGGGTCTCTGCCTTCTCTCCCATCACCTTCCCCTGCCTCCTTGCTCTCCCTCCCTCTTTTTGAAACAGCCTTGCAGCTTGGGGAGGCTTTTAGATATGAAGGTTTCAGTTTACAACCTGTGGCACTACTATTGGGTGGGGAGTACTTTTCTGTCCCATTGGGTTCCTGTTACTTAAGACTTGCACTATGATTACCCCTGAAACTGTTGTCCTTTGCCCATTCTCCTCAGTACCACCCTTGGCTGTAGCCTCTATTGTAAACCCTTCACTTCCCTTTGATACTGGCCTTTGGTGAGGGATTCGGGGCTTTTCCCATATCTTCTCTCCCCCATCTTTAGGGAGGAGTGCAGCATTTTCCTTCCTCCTTTTCAAGTTCCTTGTTTGCACTGTCACTACTCAACACGTTTCCTGATACTTTCTCACTCTAACTGGAGGCCATCAGGTGAGGTTGGAAAGAGTCTCTGACTTCCCTCATTTAGTTTTGGAACCACATTTAATTACTCTAGGTTAGCCTGCAAAATAAATATGAGGTCATTAGCCCTGAAACGCTCTGCTGTCATCATTAGCTGAGACATTTTTGTTTTTAGCTCAGAGTTTGATATGGTGAAAAGATTAGTCACCAGGGTTACTCAGATGTGCCAGCTCCCAAAGTCCTTGGTGGTTACACTTGGGGAAAGGCCACATGAACAAACTTAGAAAGCACAAACAATCCCTCTGAATGAATTTTCTTTTCTTGTAATTGCTTTCACTTTTAAAAATTGAAGAAGTTTTAGGTGTTAAAGTTTTCTTAAGTTAAGAAGTTTTAAGCAACATGGCTCTCACTTGGTCAGTCCTGAAATCCATTTGGGTCTAGTTCAGAATCTGACAACTGGAATAAAAAGACCTTTGAATTCAGTGTATGCTATTATGTTTCTGATTTGTAGCCAGGATTTAAGAAAAAACTGCGTGCAGGGCTGATCCCAAAAATTGGAGGGTTTGCCTGCCTTACCGATTACACTATTTTCCCACATTTCTGATAAGTGCCACTAACTGGTGAAACTGTGGCTACATACTGAAATAGAAGCAACTCATTGTGTTCTAATACGTACATATATGCATATATACATACATACATAAACACGTGCACACCTATATTACGTCTTCAGTTGCTGGCACATATCTTCTAAAACCCTTTATAATATCCTGAGTTATAAGGGAGATAGATTTTCTTTTATTCCAAGGAGGTGACTATTGTCAGATCTCTACATATCTTTTGGATGGAGAATGGTCACCAGAAAAATCAAGCCTTGAGTAGAAGCTTAGAATTTTCAGTCCCACCCACCAGTCTCTGGGGAGGAAAGAGGGACCAGAGATTAGCCAATGATGTAAGCTACTATGCCCATGTAATGAAACCTTCATAAAAATCCCTAAATGCTGGGGTTTGGGAGCTCCTAGAATGGCTAATACATCTCTGCACCAGGTGGATGGCTCACCTTGAACATGGAAACAAAAACATTTTCTCTGGAGTTCTCCCTGAACTTCACCATATGTAAGTTTTTATCTGACTGTTTTTTGAAAAACTTTATGATAAACTGATAAACATAAGAAAAGAGTCTTCTTGAATTCTATGAACTGTATTAACACATTTTCAAACCTTGACTTATAGCTAGTCATTCAGAAGTATAGGAGACCAGATACTTGCTATTGGCATGGGAAGAGACTGCAGTCTTATGTGAATGAACCGTAAACTGGTGGAGCTATATTAACTCCAGGTAATTAGTGTTAGACCTGAAATAAATTTAATTAGACTGTGTAAGAGAATTGGAGAGTAGGAGAGTCATGTTTGATATCAGGAGGTAAAATAAAAAACCCACAAATAAATAAATAAGTAAATAAATAATTATTTCAGGAACACATTTATTCAAAATCTTAATCTCTATTTGTTTATTTAATAAAAGACACTTTTTTCCTTTAAGTCTTGATTTTAATACATCATGTTAAGACTAACACAACATTCAAAATTTAACAATGAATTTACTTAACAAAGAAAGAGTACATTAATATTAAGATATAACTATTAACAGTTTAAAAGGTTCTGATTATTTGCATGGAATTACAAATATCCATGATCTTGCCTTTGCAGTGATTAGTTTATTGGGCAGGTTAAATGCTATCAAACAATTATAATATTACACATAATTAATATAACAAAGAAACTACAAAGTGAAATGGGAACATGTGGTATAGGCAACTTAATCTAGTGGAAGAGATTTAACCACAGAAAAATAAATAAATAAATACAATTATATACAATGTTAGAAGATGTTATATGCTTTGGAAGAAAAGAAAAAGAGTAAGCAAGGGTTGCAACTTTAATTATTTTGTTTATAAAGAAGGTGTTATATGAGCAAAGACCTGAAGGAAGAGCAAGAATTATCCAAGAAGGTATCTGGATAAAAAGGATTCCAGGGAGATGGAATAGCAGTGCAAATGCCCAGGGGCTAGATAGAGCACCCAAGGCATTTTGGAAGAACTGAGAGGAGGCCTGTGTCACTGTGAGACAGCATAGGGACTTGGGCCTGGGAACAGAAAATATTAATACTGGGTGGACAGGAGCCAAGTTAAGACCAGGTGCTCACAAGGAACTTGGGCTAAGCTGACCCCGCAAATGTCACCACCTGTGGAAAACAATACTGAAGCCATGTTTAGAGCATGCGCAGTAGAGCAACTTAAACAACAGGTGCCTATCAGAGCTGACATAAACAATATGTACCTATAGGGACTGAGGAAAACAACATGTGCGTACTGAGACCGAGAAAAGCATGTTTACAAGAGATTGCAAAAACAACACAACTTTGTAACCAAGAGGAACATAACAGCAGGAGCATCAGGGCAGACTGCTGAGACAGTTGAGAGGGACAGAGCAGCACGACGCCGCTCCAGTCAACTGTTCTGGCTGACTGTGAAGTGCCTTGGACTCTGCCTTGCGAGATACTGACTGCTTCCTCCCGGGCTGGGACTCTGATTTGCACTCTTGGGTTTCAAGTTTGTTCCCTTCATTTCTCTTGTGTGATGTTATTGCTGATTGTTTCTGTGATTATTATCATTGTTGGGTTATTATAGATTTTGATTGAATCTGCATTAAGGAAAGCTGAGTGGGCAGCATAATCACCTATGCTGACCCACTGTTATTCCTTCTTGCCTGGGTTACCTGTAGCGCTGGTGGCTTTCTGTTCCTAAGGCCCAGGTCAGAGGACCCAAGAGGGGGTTGAGAACTGACTGACAGGAAGGATGATATGGTGAAATATTCACTGATGACACCACTCTTCCACCATCTACTCAAAAACCTTAGAGGTATCTGATTTTATCTCCCTTCAAACTAACCTGCATTCACAGTTGACCACTACTTGACCTTTGTAGGGTGGTGGTAATGACCGGTTGGCCATCTTGCCCCCAGCTCAGTTACCAATGTAGTCACCAGGCTACCCAGCTGGAAAAAACAAGTCATCCTGTTCTAAAATGTAAAATTACACAAGCCTGCCTTTTTCACAAAGCCTACTTTTTTGACACAGCCTACTTTGTTCCCAGTTTATAAAAGCAGCCAGACAGAGCCAGCCCTGGAGCCAGTTGAAAAGTGTCCTGTCCTCAGTGCTGCCTCCCTTGTCCTCCAAGAATAAGCTTAACAAAATCCACCTGGAAATTTCCCTGGAGTTTTCTCTCAATTTCTATCATGGGGAACCCAAGAACCCCGATGCTGGTAACAGCTGGTACAGAGTAAGCAAGGATGAAATCAGTGGAGAGGAAGTGAGAAGTGGTGCAGAGATGGATCTGAAGCCATCATAGAATTTGGCTTTTTCTCTATATGTAAGTTTCTTGCAGGGTATTCAGTAGAGGAAAGATAGATAGCTCTCCAGCAGAAATGTTGAAAATGAAGAGGAAAAGGGGTTCCAACAGGAAGGTCAGTTAGAGGCAAGTGATTTGGAGGCAAGGGATGGTGGTGACCCTCGTGAGAGTTGTAGCCATATAAGGTAGTGAGAAGTGAAAGGATTTTGAATATATTTTAAAGGTGAGAAAATTTTGGTAGATAACTAAATTTGAGGTGTGTATGTGTGTTCTTTAGTATTTCAGAACATTGATCATTGATGGAGGGGAAAAAAACTGAAGCCTCTGGAGTATACACTATTTTTAAAGGGATGGTACAGGAATGGAAAAACGTGGCTATTGGTTGCTGAATGGACTTGTTTGGGAGCCATCTCTGAAGGACTTTCAGAGACAGTGAAAGACATTCTGAAGAATGTAGAGGTGCTACATGGTAAATAATTCAGGGGCTGTGTTCCTTCTGCATTCTATTCTCTAATAAGGTTTACTTAATACACAGTATGTGTACAAAGGAATAAGTGAATTAATCAGGGCAGTATAATAATGGCCAGTATAAACCAGTATAATAATGGCCAGATCATTTTTAACATTTAAACTGAAACTAAGAAGATGGATACTTCAGAATTTTATATATGTATACTAAAAATATTTATTTTACATAATTTTTCAACTATATAATTTGTTTTTCAGTGTGTATACTCTTTTTATTTGAAATGTAACATATGAAGATACTGTGTTCTTAAAATTCATATAACTTATTTAATTCATTGGCATAAACAAAATTTTTGAATGTACCTATCTTACTATAGTGTGTGGCAATCATAACTTTTTAAAATCCAAAATATGTCAGAACATATAATAGGTTTTGCATGAGTGATTAAAAAACATGATATGTAGCAACCACTTGTACCCAATAGTAGTTGGATAGTTAAGTAGACTATATAAACCGTATAAGCTTTATGTCAGGTCTATAATTTATATAATTGTCCTGTGTGTCTTTTCTTTTAATTTTTCACTTCTGACATTTCTGGTACCAGATATGTAGGGAGTTTTCCCACACCAAGCAATACGACCACACCAGTGGGTATCCTATACCTCAAACTCCATTCAGACACCAACTAGAGTTTGCATCAGATCCCACAAGTTAAGGGCTCAGTTCCTCAAAACTACCCCCACCCACCACTTTAGATGCCAACTTTAAATCCAGATTACCACCAGTGCTTCTGACTGACTGGATCTAAATTGGAGGTTTTCATAGCCACTTTCTCAAATTCAATTATTTTTCTAGAATTGTTCACAGAACTCAGGAAAACAGTTTTCTTACCAGATTTCTAGGTGTATTCAAAAGGGATAATTCTGTCAGGAACAACCAGATGGAAGGCATGCAACAGGGAAACACATGCACCCTCCAGGGCAGTGGTGTCAAACTCATTTTCACTGGGGCCACTTCAGCCTCACGGTTTCCTTCAAGGGGCCGAATGTAATTTAGGACTGTATAAATGTAACTGCTCCTTAACAGGTAAACCAGAGCTCCATGCTGCCACCAGATAGAAACAAGGTGCTGGGCGGGGTAAAACAAGGTGGAGGGTGGGATTCAGCCTTGTGTTTGAAGGGCCTTGTGTTTGCTGCCTGTGCTCTAGGGCATGTCACTCTGCATCTCCAGGTGTTCACCAATGTGGAGCTCCCTAAAGTCTGTCTTTTGAATTTTTATGAAGGCTTCATTAAATATGCAATACAGAGTAAATCATTGGTCACTGGTAATTAAGTCAATATCCAACCCCTTTCCCTTCCTTGGGGGAGGTGAAGGGAGTTGAACTGAAAATTCCAACCTCCAATTTTTGGTTCCCCTATCAATGTCTCTCATCCTTAGGACATTTCCTGCAGTCACTTTGTTAATAAAAAGTTAGGTGTGGTTCAATGGGGTTCATTATTAATAACAAAATACACCTTTATTACTGTTATCATTTAGGATATTCCAAAGATTTTCCTAAACTCCTAGCTCTGTGCTAAGTACTGGGATAATGACTATATATATATATATATATATATATATATATTAAATTGCAATATATATATATATATTAAATTGCAATATCACAACTATACAAACTTAATGTCACCTTTACAATTTCTATCAATGATTTATGACATATTTTTAAAATCAGAAATCCTCTAATTAGTGCTTTATTTTATGAATTCTTCAAAACCTTTTTTTAATATAGGAAACTTTTAAAACTCTAGAATTACATACATTTGTTAAATAATTTGAAATGTAGGAATGGTTTTGTTTTTCTTTTTGTATTTGGTGTCCTAAATACACCAAATAAAATCATCCATTAATTTTACACTAAATAATATGAAATTGTACTTACAGGCCTCAAGGAAACTAGCATATACCAAATATATGTACAAAGTGTTTAAAAGATGTGGTGGTGCCCTGACCACTGTGGCTCAGTTGGTTAGGCATCGCTCCGCAAAATAAAGGTGGCTGGTTTGATTCCCAGTCAGGGCACATTCCTAGGCTCCTGGTTCAGTCTATGGTAGGGGCTCATATGGGAGGCAACCCATTGATGTTTCTCTCTCACATTGATGTTTCTCTCTTACATTGATGTTTCTCTTCCTCTTTTTCTCCCTCCGTTCCCGTCTTTCTGCCCCCTTGCCTTCTCTCTAAAAGTAAATAAATATATACTACATGTCATCTGAAGGACTCAAATGGATAGAATGACCTGCATTCCATATTGAATGTGAGGAAGAATGAAGTGGAAATAAACATAAAAAAGTACACTTTGGTAGCTGGAAAAAAAATCATAGAAATAAATTATGCAAAATGTACTTTTGACTAAGTCATAGAAAAATAATACAGCAAGGATAATCAAAAGGTATTAATAATGTTAATTTATATTTGTATAAGCTTTTACTAATTAGAGACTAAAATGTATTTGGCAATGTGAATGTTGAAACCATCATGTGAAACCAACTTTCAATTGCATCCCTTTGTTGGTCCTACAAAGGACCAACAGAAAATGTGAACTTATAGCAGAAGTAACCCATCGTATAAAAGTAATGAATTACAATGTCTTCAAATACATCAACAAAAATTCAGCTGATCAGTCAAACCCAATATTTAATATTTTGGAAATTTCTATGGAAATTTTTGATACTTTAAAGAAATGTGTTTTAAGTTTGGGGCACAGCTGAGATGTAAGTAAATTGTAGGTTTAATGATAGTGTTTCAAAACGGTCCTGAAGTTGTGGAAAACAAATAAAATGCATTGTGGGAATACGCCTGACAAGCTATAAATAAATAATTATATTTTTCACATTTTGATCTACAAAGTTTTGTTGTCCTTTTTCTCAGCCAGAACACACTTTATAGCTTATTGTATTTTATACTGACTTTGAGTAGTTCGTTCTGGTGAATTTACACTTAAAAAAAAATGCATACGCTCTACTCTTGGTTTTTCTATGCCAATTAATCAAGAAAATTCAAGTCAGCGAGGGGCTATCGGTCATCTAAATAAGGAGATAAATTTTAAAACTTTGAGAAAACGTTCTGTGCCTGAAGGAATTCTCCTTCAGAACATCTATCATCTCACACGCCCATTCTGATAGAAGACGTCTAGCAACACTGACAGCAGCCCTTCCTGTAGCTCACTGTTTGCAGGCCTTTACTTTCTTGTCAGAGGCAATCAGTGGCCTTCAGAACACAAACTCAGCAGCAGTGACGCTGAGGGAGAGGAGAAGGAATATTTTTTGGTCCAGTATGAGCTTCAATAAGTGACAGTTGAAGGATTTAAGCTGCTCAGTAGAATTGTACAAATGAGGTGCGTGAGGGTGGTTTTCATTGCCATGAGCTTCACGTCACACGGGCTTGTGTGTCCTCATGAGTTCCCGACTCTCATTCATGGACTTGCAAAGTGCAAAACTTCTGCATGATTCTTCACACTCAGTTCCTATATGTTTGTTTATGTAACATGTGGATTTCACCAGGAAAACATCTTGAAAGAGTATTTGAACTGAAAAGTATATTCATAACATGAATTAAACAAGAGTTCTCTTTGATCTTTCCTTGAGAGAAGTGCATTTACATTTTCAGATGTGATCATTTATTAAAGTGCCGTAGTTGTGTTAGACATTGCAGAGGAGATCATGCCAGCTTGTAGGGATGCAGGCTTTGGCTACAAATGAATAGATTCACAAGTGAGTCTTAGGGTGCCTATTTATTATTCAATGAATCTTTTAATTCTTTAAATGTTGTAATTATTAGAGACATGCTTGTGATGAATATCTCCAAGACTTATAATAAAATAACTGAAAATTCATTATTTAGAAAGTCTAGATTAATACTATCATGTTACTTGAATTATTTTAAATGGAATATCCATGATCTGATTTCTCATGTGGCTTCTTTTGTTCTTATTATTTCCAAGACATTTGTATTACTCTTTGTAAATAAGCACATGTATCTGCACAAGCTTTATTTACAACAGGAAAATATGTTTAATGTATGCGTATTTAAATTTCAAGAAAAATAAGCCTTATTAAGAGAAAAATAAAACTTAACAGAATTAATAGACATGTTTTTATTGTGATAAATTAATAGAGTTTGTCGTTTCATTTTGCTTAATGAAACAATTACTCTTGTATAGCTATTTTCATGTAAATGAACTCTACATGCCTTTTTAAAAATTCAATTTATGCAATAGAAAACTAAATGACACAGATTGCCATGACTTACCTTGGTGACTTTTACAAGCTAAAAGTTTTAGTCTGTGATTTATGTTTAATAATTTAACACATTAATAATATTTTAGATGTGGATTGTTGAACATAAGCATGCAGATTATTTAAATGAATATTTAATTTTTACTCACCTTGCCAGAAGACAGAACATGCATTTAATTGCCTGATATGAAAAATGGGAAAAAAATCAGTAAAAATGCTAATATATAAAAGTTTTAAATAAAATAAGTATATCACTTACTTTTGGGTCCACAAAATAATGATTGGCTTGACGTTTGATATTATATCATAAAAATTGTAGTACAATTTCACCTTACTTTTAATAGGAGGCACATACTTAAATGTACATTTTAATTTGAATCTAGTTTTTATTCTGAATATCTTAACATTATGACTACTTTACATAATGAGTCTAGCCTTGTGCATAGAATAGATACCTGATTAATAATACTTCCTTGTATTTTCCTTCCATGTTAATTGCAAAAAGAAAATAAAAGTACCCCAAAGAAAGCTATGGGCAAAGCAGGGTGGGGCACTGTCCTCTGCCCCCCCATCCTGTCCACTGTCCTGCAGACAGTCAGGAAGTTGCTGTGTGCAACACTGCAGAAATGAATATTTTAATACTAATATGAAAAGAGTAAAATTTGTGATGAAATTAAGTTTTAAAATACACAGTCCTGTATACTGGATATTTTCTTATCTTTGGAGTAAATCAGCTACTTAAAGAACAATGTATACAAACATACACACACAAAACTGTACTAAAATATATTCTAAAGACTCATATAGAGTGTTATAATAATTTACTCTGCCAGCCAAAATCCTTGACTGTGAGACACATGCTGAATTCTGTTCTCTTTCAAATGCTGCTTAAGGACCTTCACTGACAGTGCTTCGTACGAGGGGCAGTGACTGGTGAGAGTTGTCACGAGGACAGCTACTAGAGAACTTTCAAATCAAGGTGTAGCATTTTCTTCCATGTCCATTTTCACCGACCTTCTCAATTTTCTCCCTGTATGTTCTCTTCCACTCTTATTTTTTTTTTAGTTTTTAAAAACCAAAATTGTGAGTGGTGGCATACTCAAGACTAAAGGATACTATTGCCACACAGCTACTCCCTTTGCCCGCCTGCCCCACACTGCAACTGCCGATCTTGTCCTGCCCCCATTTCCAACTCCAGGCTTTTGTGCATACGACTTGATTTAAATTGTCCCAATTTTAAAGACACTGTATACTTAATGAAAGAAAAGTCAGTCCTTCTACAGTAGGCTGTAATTTAAGGGAAGAGAATAACACAATGCAAAATCTTTTTTTTTGTATGTGGAAATGGGCATAAATTCCTTCAAATTATTGGGCTAGAATTATTCCTGTTATCTCATCTGCCATTTTCTCTGATTGGAGAAAATCATTTATATCTTATTTAGCTCAGCTACTGGCAAACTTACTCTCAAGAAATGAGATTTGAGAATATTGGAAGGTTTCAGGTGCTAACCTCTACACTTTACTGTCTTATGAATTACTCGTATATTTAATAAAAATGAACAGAACTGACTACATTCCTAATGGAAGAAAATAAATCGCTATCTGGTTACATAGTTTTAATGAACTCATTCTAGGCATCCAGGTTTTTTTCTCTAAAACTGCACAATTTATTACCCTTCTATTTAAATGCAAAAGCTCTGATTTATTTTTTCATTCTTTTCTTTTTTTTTTATAGTACACACATCTCCATGGAAACAAACATACAGAAAAACTCCACATGAAAAAGTCTATAACCAGATGGAATGTTAGAATTTTTCCCAAGTCCAATCCAAGTCTCAAACTCCCTTGAAACACACAGTAGTATGTCATATAACATTTGAGGTAGCTCTTTGAGGCACTTACTGCCTGGAAACTTTTCCACTTCGAATTTACGTATAAGTACACCAGACCATTTCTCATTTTTAGGAACTTCTTCAAAAATAAAAAATTGAATGTTTTGGGATTATCTTTTTTTTTAAGAGATAATTCAGATTTTCTGATGAGAGGCACTGTTGAGTATTTATAGTCAGATCGTTGGGTGACATTTTTATTTTAAACAAGTATGCAAACTACAAGTTGATGAGCCAGGAGCTTCTGAGTTCTCATCCCAGAGCTGTCATTAGTTTTCTCTGCAGAAATGGATATGTCATCTGAACTCTGCCTCCATTTTCTTATCAGTACTCCCAGAATAAGACTGAGGTACTTACTGACTTGAAAAGGAGTGAAATAACAAGTATTTTAATGTAATGTATTCACATTCTGAATGTCTGGAAAAATTGCCATATATATATGTGAAATATGTTAGATATATTCATAATTTAAAAAATAGAAAGTCTATTGTACTTATCACAAAAGATAAAGCATGTATTTGTGAGCTAAAAAAAAGAACTGAAACATATTCTTTCTTTCAGGTTTTTTGGCTTCCAACACAAAGACTTTGGAATGCAATCTGACTCCCACTCTATTAGATGATTCCTGATATTTCTGAGGTTTTCATTCCATAAAATAAATTGCTGCTATCAGTCTCAAATGTTTCTCTAAAATAGTAAGGTTTGGCTATATTGAAGTATGGAAGCTAGCATTTAAAAATGTATTTAAATGCAAAGCAAGTAAATAATTTTAACAAAGTTAATACAACGAGTAAGAAAAAACAACAGAAGACAACACTTCAAACCATTAATTGCATAAGGGGCCTCAAAATTCATTAGGCTATACCACTTTTTCTTGTTAAATGGTATTGGTCCTTCAGAAATGTATCTTATCCAATATCTGCTGCAATAACTCCTCTTAGGGATTATGAGAATTCAAGCTTTTCCTCCTGTGACATTCACACCTTTATATCTTAGAGCCAAAGTGAATTAATTCTTCCCACACAAAGAAAATATTAAATTTCAAGGAACACAAGTTTAGTGTTTATATATAGTCATATAAAACACTCTTTGAATTAAAGATGTTTGCTGGGTTTAAAGAATATCTTGCTTAAATCAAACATTTAACCCTCCATGTGTCACCTCTGAAACCTTAGGTTGGTTAAATAACAAAAATTGACTGAGTAAAATTTGATGTTATTGACTTTATTAAAGGATTCATGAATCAGGCAGCATTTGATCTAGCAAGTAGAAAGGACCTCTGCCAAGCTGTCAAAAAAGAATGCTTTTTAAAGATGAAAAGGGGACAGGCAAAGAAAATCAGCCAAGAATGCATTGTTTCAGGCAAGGCTGCCTTCCTAGCAGGAAGGGAAGGAGCCTGTGGGGCAGGTTATCTTCCTGGTGCTGACCAGGTTAATTGCAGGTTGACCTGGAAGAAATTGAGACTGTAATTAGGTTCGATATTAAATTTGGGTTTGCTGACTTGGAGCTTAGCACATGTGACTCTATTTTTGGTTGGTTGTTTCTTTTGAGCAGGTCTATATTTGGTAAAATAATATTTTAATATTTTTTCTCAGTATAACTGATGTAACTGTGAATGAATTGAATGTCTTCGTCATTTGAAACTGGTCAGTTAACTACAGTGAACTAAAATTTGAAAGCCCCTTTATACATAAAGAATAAACATAGCATATTGATTGAGTTGGGTAAAGTTTTAAAGATTATCTGAATATTTTGTGGTTGTATAAATTAATTTTTTGTGAAATATTAAATCTATACATGAAATATGTACATTTTATTAATATTTATGCATCTTAACATAAAGTGTGAATTAATGACAGAAATTGGTAAAGGGTAGGGACCTTGGCTTACTACTCTTTTTTAGTCTTAGCACAACTATTTTATGGCATTATTAATTATCTATATATACTGTTGTTGAATGAATGAGTAATTCATTTTAGATTATGTGTATCAGTTAATATTGGAAACTTTAAACTACATATGAATACAATATTGGTTCAATAGAACAAAGGAAGACCCCATTGATAATTCAGAACCCTAAATATATTAAAAATTCATATTTAAGCCCTGGCTGGTGTAGCTCAGTGGATTGAGCGTGGGCTGCGAACCAGGCATCGCAGGTTCGATTCCCAGTCAGGGCACATGCCTAGGTTGCAGGCCATGTCCCCCCAGCAACCATACATTGATGTTCCTCTCTCTCTCCCTCTCCCTTCCCTCTCTAAAAAAAAATTAAAAAAAAATAAAATATTAAAAAAATTCATATTTAAGAATAATTTCAACTTCCACAAAAATTAAACTCCTTCCAGAGCTGAAGATAGTTGCTTTTTAATACAACAGAGCAAACTGAAAACACAAAGGTCCAGAAAACTTAAAATCCTAGTCTCTACTTTGTTTGTTACTTCTTATTATGTGGCCTCAGGCAAGGCACTGAACCTCACATTTTATTCATTTGTGAAATAATAACATTTACTGTCATGGTTTTGTGTGTATTAAGTAAACAACGATTGCAAAGTTCTCTCAAGACTATAGAACATATGGTAAAGAGTAAACCAAATTCTCCTGTTCAGTGTCTGCCATTGGGTTATAGACACAGAGAATTTCAGGGCTATTGGAACAGTGTGTGAGGAGGAACTAATAGAGGGCCTTCAGAAGAATTCGGGGGGAGGGGTGTGGCAGAATGTTATTATGCAGTGAGGAAGGTATCGTTTGCCCTGTATATCAGAACTAAAGTTTTTCAGCTACTGAGGCAAGCCATCAGCAAATGGCTGTAAGGACCAGTTGCATGGCCATCAACAAATGGTTATGAAATCCAATTTAAATATTGTGTTTTATAGTAAAGAACCAATGTATATAGAATGCTTTTAAAATATGTATAATAATTATATTCACCAGACTCTTTTTTTTTCAGATTCTTGGTAAGTTAGAATTAGCATCAGTTGTGAGTTGCAGATAACTCCAAATTAGAGTATCTTAAATCTATTGATTACCTACAATAAAATAGCATATCCAGCTCCAACATTTATGTTCCCTTTCTGGGCAGGAAGAAAAATAAAAGGATAAAGAACAGGTAGAAAGAATATACAGCAGTAGAATCTTTTAAAAAATATTACAGAAGCTACTATAAGGTTGCCTATATCCCATTGAACGTACCCACTTCGTCAAATGACTGCACCTAATGTGGGAATTCAGGATGTGCTACCCCAAAATATTGCACTTTGGTATATTAAATATCTTAAGCTGAAGGAATATTAAAAATGCAAAAGCAGGAAGGCCACTCTGACCCCTCACTTTTCTCTGAAACAAACCATAAAAGTCCCCTATGAAAGGTGCCATCACTGTATCGAAAGGAAGACATCCTTATCACCAGACAGGGAATGTGGGGCTGAGAAACTGATACAAGCAAACCTCGTTAAACCAACTCTTATCTTCGTAGTTACTTCTTCACCATTTGCAACCCTAGCCCAAATCCCTTTGTCTTGAAAATTTTTCACAAACTTATTTTTCCCTCATCTGAAAGATATAAAAGCTATCTCCACTAGTCACTTCTTCAGGTCTTTATTCTCTTGTGAAGACTACCATGCACATGCAAGAATTTAATAAAATGTATATGGCTTTTCTCCTGTTAATCTGTCTTTGTCAGTTTAATTTTCAGACCTAGCCACAGACCCTAAGAGGGTCAAGGAAAAATTTTCCCCTCCTCTCATTAGCTACAAAATAAGACGAGAAATTACATATATATTTTTTTTTCCTGAGCGCAATGTGCAAAATTGCAACCTCTTTTGCTATTACTCTGAGAAAATAGATATTATGGTACAACTAACAGTCTTGTGGTATAGCCGTTAACAGGGAATTTCAGATTATTAAAATACAGAGTCACATCTGGAAGAATAAAAGCCTCAGAATAACTACAAAATAAATTATAGATTAAAGTTTTTAGTGCGGTAATGTATGTCACATGCCACATTAAAACAATATATTGGTAACTAATTAAATAGTAAAACCAGTTTGTTAATTCTTACTGAATCACTTATCCAAAAGAGAGCTGTGGTCCTAGAAAGGTGAAGATAGAGGTGCATATTGGAAACTTACTGACGGGGGAATAATCATTTATTATTTTTTCCTTTTATTCAATTCATTGGGGTGATATTAGTCAATAAGGTTATATAGGTTATAAGTGTACAATTCTGTGATACATAATCTTCATAGTGCCCTGTGTGCCCACCACCCAGAGTCAAACCATCTTCTTTCACCATATATTCGACTGCCTTTATTCTTTATCACTTCCCAACCCTCTTCCCTGTGGTAACCACCACAGGGTTGTCTGTGTATGAGTTTTGTTTGTTTTTCTTGTGTGTTCATTTGGTGCTTTCAGTTGTATACTCCACATATGAGTGAAATCATAGGACCCTTAACTATCTCTGTCTATTTCACTTCGCATGATATTCTCAAGGCTTATCCATGTTGTCTCAAATGACAGTATTTCATATTTTTATGGCTAAATAGTATTCCATTGTATATATGTAACACATCTTCTTTATTTAATCATCTCCATCTCTCAATTGTATTATCAATAATAGAAGTGTAGTAAGTATTGGAGAAGTTGTGAAGAAAAGGAACCCTCATTCGCTGCTGGTGGAAATAAATTGGTACAGCCATTATGGAAAACAGTATGGAGGTTCCTCAAAAAATTTACAACAAAGTTACCACATGACCCAGCCACCTCTCTTCTGGGTGTCTACCCAAAGAATTTGAAAACATTTATTTGCAAGACATGTGTACCCACATGTTCCTTACAGCAGTAGTAGTCATAGTTACTAAGACATGGAGTCAACCAGTGTCCTTTACTAGATGATTGGGAATCATAATTTAAATTCACTAGAATGATTATATTGGACAGTATTTTTTTTTTGGATCTGGTATGATGTTTTTGAGAAGAAGTAGATGTATGCATCTTCTGTCAAAAGACTAGCAGAGAGAGCTTCCATGTATCAGGAAAAGTTTATTGCCTCCACTGGGAAAAATGCTCCAAGTCTTATTGGAATTAAGTAAATGCAGATCAAGAGGAAAACAATCTAATATTTATTGAGAAGTTATTGTGGGACATACATGCTGGAAACCTTTTCACATATTTCCCATTTATTCAGGGCAACATAGTTATGAGACAAATATTATAACATTCATTTTCCAGCTAAATACTGGGAACTACAGAAGGCTGTAATTATCTGGTTAAAATCTGACAGTTTGTTTAATAACAAACCAGCATCCAAAGATAGATGCATTGGAACCTTAAGTGAATATTTATTGTACTACTGCGATACATCAGCAAAAGAGGTACAGGGGTGTAGTGCACCACCTTCATATCTGAAGATACCTGAAGATGTTGACGAGTAGCAGACACATTTTGCAAATCAAAATTTTAAAAAGTTATGTTCTGTGTTATAATTATCCATATATTATTAGTTGACATTGGTACAAAAATAATCCATTTCTTTTGTCAAAATAATATAATTATTTCGGTGTTGTATTTAGGCTTAATAGAATGGTTCTCCAAGTATGAAATAAGTAAAAGGAGGTATTAAACATTAGTTGAAATATTCACACTCAGGTGTATATTAAGCAGTGCAGTATAAATGCTATATAGTCTGTAAAATTGTGAACTGTTTATTTGAAAACAATATTTATACTCTGGTTTGGAGGAACTGCCTTAAAGTAGACCCCACTGTGCTATTAGTGGCAGAGTAAATTGGTTTTATCTTTTGGGAAGAAAAATTAGCAGTGTAGCAAGAGTATTCAAAATTTTCCCACCCTTTGATCATGCCCTTAGAATTATATTCTAAAAATTCACTACGTAACAAATAGAGATTAGGGCACAGATTTATATACAGAAATGTTCATTGTAGGAATATTTAAACAATTAAATAGGATCAAACTTAAAAATCCAAAAAAGGTAAACCTATCTAAACCATAGCATAGTAATAGTTCAAGATATGTTATTAAAGTCGTTTGAATACTGTCTGATAACATTGTGAAATATGGCACAGCAAATAAGAGAATAAGACACGGTTTTACAAATAATATGGCGGCACTTTTTACAGTGCCAACAATTCCCTGGAAAATTGTACAAGAAGATGGAATTTCTATGTTCTCTTATTGTACTTCAACTAAAGTAACTAAGAGTAACTAAAAAACAAATGCCCCCTTTTCTTCTGTAGGAAATCTGGATGCTATCAGGTTAAAAGGTCTTTAATATAACTTAGTGATTTTTTCACTTCAAAAGATTTTGGCTACTAAAGAATTTTGTTCCATTTATTTCTATTGCTATAAGGATTTTGCCAAGAGATTGGACTTTATAAAACTGTGGCTTATACATTTTGCAGTTATCTTTTTAAAATAACTAGAGTAGATAATTTTGTCTTTCCCTATGCCTCGGTTTCCACGTTAATAAGACAAAGACATCAGTGATAAACGAGCTCCTAGGGATGTTTTTGAGCATTAGTTAATGTTTGCAAAGCCTCCACAGAGAGCGAGGGATGAATAATGAAATAGACTCTCAAAGTAGTATTATCACTCTCGTCTTTCTCATTAGTCTCTAAGAGGCTTCGTGCCAACTGTCAGCATTCTGCTACCAGAATGAGGGGTTTCTGTTTTAATTTTGCCTAGAAAAGTAACATTCCTGAACATCTGGGGTTCACCTTGGCATAATTCCAATAACGCTTCATGGAATAAGCTATGTGAAGTGTGATGACCAGTACCACAAAGGAATTCATGTCTATTTTAGGCCTGCTGTTTCACTTTATAATTTAGCTTACCCTTTAAACCTATTAGTAAAAGCAGTATCTAAGTAACACATTGGAGATTTATTCGAAGTTGTTATGTGAAAAATTTTTGCTTTGAGTTAAAGTACATTAAAACCTTGTCTATGGGGAGTGGGTGAGATGAATGGGGTTAGGATTTTGGCCAGCTTCTTTCACCTTATTTTTCTCTATATACATTTGCATCATGGTCAAAACATGAAAAAAGTACCAATGAAAAAATAACTTCTTTTTTCTTATTCAAAAATATATCTTAGGGGTTCTTATTGTGTGTGAAATATTGTTAGGAATCCAGCAGGTTACAAAGCTGACGGAAATTCTGCCCCCATGGAGGACATGATCTCGCAGCATATATGATCAGGATGACCTTACTATGTTTTTATATATTCTTTGTGTCTGTCACACTGCCTGTCACTAAGTGCAAGTTGATAAAATAAAGAATGAATGAAAGACTCAAGCACACCAAAATTGTATACGCACAGTCAATCATTTTATTTGCATTAATGCATTTCTGGTGACTTATTGGCACTAGACTACATAGGTCAATCAGAATTAAATATTTAATTGATTTTATAAGGTAGTTGTTGATTTTAAGATTAAGGTGCTCACATTAATAGAATAAATGTTATATATATATATATATATATATATATATATATATATAAATGAGCATAGCTGAGTTTTTCTAAGAATTCAGAAAATTTTCTTGAGTGATAATTAAGGAACATAAAAGGAAATAAAGTAAAATTAAATCACAGTATATTAATTCAAAGGACATAGACAATGCTCAGAGTATCCATGACTCAAATTGCTCTTTAGTGTAACGCTGTAGAAATTACACCAAATTTTAGGGTAAATTATAAAGTCAAGGACGATGCTATGCAATAGAACTCTCTGCAATGATGGCAGTTTTATCTATCTCTACTCTCCAATGTGGTAGCTCCCAGTCCTGTGCAACTGTATTGATCACTTGAAAAATAGCTAGTACAAAGGAAAAACTGAATTTTTAACTCTAATTAATTTTATTGAAATAGAAACATATGGCTGTGGCTACTATATTGGACAATGCAGCTCTAGAAGAAAAAAAAAAGTGAGTACTGAAAGGACCATTTTCCTAAAATTCCTCTGTGACAGTTGGAGCACATGCATGAGATTATGGTGGCCACGACTCTGGAAGTGATGGATCATAACTTGGCAGCTGGGAGTGGGTAAGGTGGAGAGCAGGGGGTGGGGCAGCCTGTGGTTAAAAACTTCAGCTAAGGAATAAGGCAGGCTTGGGTTTAAATTCAGATTTCAAAACCTTTAGCAGTGAGACTTTGGGCAAATCATCATGACTAAACTCAAATGTGAGACAGAGATAACAGCCATACCCATAACACAAGATTTTCATGAGAATTAAGTTAGAGAAAGCAAGTATAGTGCCTGGTATTCTGTAAGTGTAGAGTATGTGATTGCAATTGTTATTATACTATTATCATTCAATCTGATGTCTACTCAGATGATATGGATATAGAAAGGATACATGATACAAACAATCTGTCACTTGCTGATATTCATTCTTCCTGGATGCATATTGGCCTTCTTCCTAGTGAAGTTTTATTTCATCAAGTCTTGACTAAAACAACATACCCTGAAGGTTTACTTGGAAACAGTAGGAAAAATAAGGCAATCTTTTTTTTTTCCTTGAAATGAGGGAGAGAGTAGTGCACACATGCTACCTTGTAGTACTTTGTTCATATTCTTTCCATTGTTTAGGATATTTTTTATTTTTGTTCAATTATAGCTGTCCTAACTTTCTCCCATTGCTCTCCCCTGCCCTACCCACTACCCTCCCCCCACTTCCACAGTCAGTCTCCACCCTGTTGTCCATGTCCATTGGATCTTTATACATGTTCTTTGACTAGACCCTTCCCCTCCTTTCTCCCATTATCCCATTCTCCCTCCCCTCTGGTCACTGTCAGTTTGTTCTTTATTTCCATGTCTCTGGTTCTATTTTGCTCATTAACTTCCACTTACAGGTGAGATCATGGTATTTGTCTTTCACCTCCTGCCTTATTTCTTAGCACAATATTCTCCAGTTCTGTCTGTGCTGCCACAAAGGATAGGAGTCCCTTCTGCTGCACAGTATTCCATTGTGTAAATACACCACTGTTTTTTGACCCACTCATTTACTGATGTCACTTAGGCTGTTTCCAGAACTTGGCCATTGTAAATAATGCTGCTATTAACATTGGGGTGCATAGGTTCTTTTGAGTTGGCGTTTTAGGAGTCTTAGGATATAGTCCCAGCAGTGGAATTGCTGGGTCAAAAGGCAGATCCATTTTTAGTTTTCTGAGGAAATTTCATACTGTTTTCCACAGTGGCTATACCAGTCTGCATTCCCACTATGCACTATGGTTCCCTTTCCTCCATGTCCTCACCAGCATTTGTGTGTTGATTTGTTAATGATGGCCATTCTGACAGTTGTGAAGTGGTATCTCATTGTGGTTTTAATTTGCATCTCTCTGATGGCTAGTGATGCTGAGCATCTTTTCATGTCTCTGGGCTCTCTGTATGTCCTCCTTGGAGAAGTATCTGTTCAGGTCCTTTGCCCATTTTTAATTGGATTTTTTATCTTCCTGGTGTTGAATTTATACATTATTTATATATTTTGGAGGTCAAACCCTTGTCCAAGGTATCATTGGAAAATATGTTTTTTTATATGGTTGGTTCCCTTTTCATTTTGAGGATGGTTTCTTTATCCATGCAAAAGCCTTTTAATTTGATGTAGTCCCATTTATTTATTCATTCCTTTATATCCCTTGTCCTAGAAGATAGGTCAATGAAAATATTGCTTTGTGGGATATTTGAAATTTTCCTGCCTATATTCTCCTCTATGACTTTTATGGTGTTATGACTTCTATTTGTCTTTTATCCATCTTGAGTTTATTTTGGTGTATGATATAAGTTGGTGGTCTCATTTCATTTTTTTGCATGTAGCTGTTCAGATCTCCCAACACCATTATTGAAGAGGCTGTTTTTACTCCATTTTATGCTCCTTCCCTCTTTGACAAATATTAATGGACCATAGAGACATGGGTTTATTTCTGTCCCATTGATCTATGTGTCTGTTCTTATGCCAGTACCAGACTGTTTTGATTACATTCCTTATAATACAGTTTGATATCAGATATTGTGATCCCTCTTACATTGTTCTTTTTTATCAAAATTGCTGTGGCTATTCGGGGTTGTTTATGGTTCCATATAAATTTTTCAAATATTTGTTACAAATCTGTGAAATATGTCATTGGTATTTTGATAGGGGTTGTGTTGAATCTATAGGCTGCTTTAGGTTTTTAGATGGTTAAATTCTGTATTGTTTTACTCCTATTTTATGAACAGGAAGTACAGGTTCAGAGAATAGCTCTTCATTCCAGAACTATTACTATGTTAGCTATTGTCATTAGCCCTTTGTAGATAGAACATAATGAAGAAATTTAACATTCCAATTCAGGAATATGGAATGCTCTACTTTGTCCTACAGTTGGTGGTGCCACGGCCACTTTATAACATTCCAGAGAAGTTATTCAGGCAATGCCATGTCTGCATGTTCAGCAGACAGCCAGTGGGACCAGTGGAAGACATTAGCCAGTGTACCTCAGATAGTCGGTATTTTAAGAAGTCAGATGCCGAGAGTGAGCCACTTTAGAGACAAGCATTGTAAAAAATAAATTCAGTAGTGTGTAACTAGAATTTTACAAATAACATATAAAGTAAACATGAGTACATCACACAAATAAAGATTTTCACAAAACTTTTATTTCCACTATATAGGCATATATGTGTAAATATATTTGAGTCTATGCTAAGCCATGATTATAAAATATTTCTTATTTGGCTCAAAACAAAAAACAGTTTCAAAGGCTTACCCTTGAGGATGACATTTCCCAAACTGTACTTTTAGGAAATATATGGCGAAGAGAGAATGTAGTCTCAGATTAGTATGCTGAGAATATAAGATAATAGATGGTATTTAAGGGCAGTGCACCAGTATTTGCTTCATAGAGGTTCAGAGAGATTAAATTGTTAGGAATATGAAAAGAAAACTAGAAATAAGTCAGTATCCATAAGAAGGAGGAAAGAGGAAGACAGAAAGTCAGTCAGTTTAATAAAAAGAGGGAAGATTTCCAGTAAGTCTAATAAATCTTTGTAGTATACTAAGTGGACTGAAAATTTTACTGAGAGTGAGTTTCGGAAGAAGTAGATGTATTATTTTGCCTCCTGGTACCACGAGTTAACTTCCCATCCCCCAATCTCACTTTGTCTTCCTATCCCATCTCTCTGGAAACTGTTGGCATACTTACAAATCTCTCACTCCCAAAGAAGCTGCCATCATCCTGTGTGACATTCCCCCAGAAACCCTGACTGATCCAGAGTTGGGCATGTGACAAAACCGAGTGGAATTTTTTAATTGAAACTGAGAGTTACTCTCTGGTGATGTTTTTTTTTTTTTTTTTCCCTAAGATGTAAAATCAATGTGTGGCATCTGTTCTGTAGAGACAGAATGCATCTGACACCCAGATCGAAACAAAGAAGGGAATTAGGGACAGAACCCTGGTGGATTTGGAGTCATGGGCGCCATTTGTTCTTGAGGCCCAGCTGTCTTTCTACCCTTCCCAAGGTTTCCATGTCTAGTCTTGAGTGGGTACTGAGATCCAGTGAATTCCTTTTCAAGTCTAAAGTGAGAGAGGAGGTTGTTTACTTAACTAATACAATTGTTATGGAAAATGCCACTGATAAGTCTGGAAAAGGAAGACCTTGTGAGACACAAGAAAAGAGCAGGAAAGATCAGCACAAGGTAAGACACACAAAAACAAGGAAATACAGAAACAACATAGCTAGGTTAATATTATCAATGCCCGAGGGGGAAAGATTGGTGGTCACAGAGGGAAATACATCTGCAGAGACATTTTTAATTGCTTTATATATGTAGAAAAGTAGATATACACATAAGACACATAATTATGTGTATATCTATTCTTGTTCATAAATCTTTGACTATGAATACTATATGATTATCAACTCCTTTTTTATCCAGTCTCAGAACTATGCTACATTTTCTAGTCTTTTTTATAGCTTGAGGATGCTATATGATTGAGTTTTGACCTGTGGAATATGAGCATTGTGAATTCAGGCCTTTAGAAACTTCTCTAAGTGATTCTCACTCTCTTTTTGACCCATTAACTGAATATGGGGGATTTTGATGATGGAGTGAAAGGGAGGAACACAATGTTAAAGGTGCCTGGTTCACTAAATTACCACATGGAAGGTGATCCAAGCAGACAACTGTTTGGACTAGTGCCCAGGCTCCAAATGCACCTAGTATCAATCTACTGACTTAGGAGAGGAGGATTTATCTGTCCTTGAAGTTAGTAGTATCTTAAAGAACATAATGTTTGTTGTTTGGGTATTGAAACATTTCATTTGTATGTACTGTTTAATTAAAAGATTAAACATTAAGGTACTATTAGGCCAGCCATAGCTGAATGACTAGATTCTACCATTAACAAGAAAATGACAACTGATGATGTACATGAATTTACACTATTTACAGTCTTGCTTCAGTTTATTAAATTTCAGTACACTACAAAGAATAACCTTATTCTCAAATGGCTGCAGAAAAAGGTAAGTCTGATATTTTTCCATACCTGCAAGGAAGTTCTAATATGAACTGCACATACATAACATGGTTCCATTGATTCCTATATATCTTGTTATTGGCAAACAGAGATACCTAAGGGACCAATTCAGTGTGATAGTGCCAGCCATCAGTGACTACGTGAGAGCAGCTGAGAATCTCAAGCTGAAACTTAAACAGATATGAGCGTGTCCTGAGAACGTTGTGTTTTTTAGTAAAATTATCTGCAGAAGTGATCTTTGCAGAATACAAGAACCCTAACAAATCTTTAAATGCATTTATAAAATGTTGATTTCTCCTGTTGAAAAAAAAGCAGCCTGTTACTTTCAAATTTATTCATTAAAATTGCGGAGTTTTGAGACAGTTTTCTAAAGCAAATGAGTAATTTAGAAAATGTACTTGGGCACCAATCTATTCTATTGTATAATTCATTAATTCAAAAGTAATTTAGTAGTTCACTAAGATTAGAACAGGGATTCTCAACAGGTAGCAATTTTGCTCCCCGCCCCCCGCTCCCCATGGTACATATGGCAATGTCTGGAGACATTTTTTTTAAACTATAGAAAGGTGCTACTAGTATTTAGTGTGTAGAAGCCAGACATGAGGTTAAACACTCGTTCACAGGACAGCTTCCCACAGCAAAGTGGTGTCTAAGCCAAGCCAACAGTCGTACTGATGTGAGAAGACCTGGGCTAGAAAAGTGGGCACAAAGGAAGAGCAAAGGAGTCTACAAATAAGAATTTGGGTTGCAATCCACATCAAAAGAGCCAGATAGATAATTATAAAGATGCTATATTATGATGCTATCTAAACTCTGTTTTCTTAACTCCCTGAGGTTCCAGAACATTTATCATTTGATAATTGGTATATTAACATTCTACTGTCAACTTTGAGAGTATCTTCCCTCTGTTCTGGAAAACTTGCCATTTTCTTCAGAAATCTGCTTTCCTTAGTCACTGAAACTAGCCTTATCATCAAATTAGGGTAAAAACTCTCTTCTCAGATGTGCCAATCCATGTCCCTCTCAGGCCTTAGAACGTATTTCAAAACCACTTTCTCCACTACACACCTCCCTCCCTCAAGTCACTGCAGTGTGTGTGCATAGTGGGCTCATGGCTCTCCCTCCAGCAGCGGCTACCTCCCCTCTGTGGTGTTCCACTTCCTTGATTTCTGTTAGACTTGGAAAAACAAAAGAAGTAGTCTTTCTCATACAATTTTGTTTGTCTTTTTAGGTAATGGAAGGCACAAAGAAAGAGAGGGAGAAAGGTATGTGAAAGGATCAGAGTAAACAATCACTTTGAAGGTTTCAGCTTTTTAGTAAAAATGTTTCTCTAAAAACACACTGCTGTATGACTAAAGGAATTCAGCAGCGTTTAGATAACAGGGACAACAAAACATCGTTTGTTGCTTTTCCAGAAGAAAATCAAAGTATCGCTGAGGGTCTTCTACTTCCTGCTGATTTTGTTTTTCTAAAAATGTGTATTGATTTCTTCCACCTCAGAGATTCATAAATGTTATTAAAAATGAATGGCAGGTCTGATTTAAATTAAATGTCAGGTGGTTGATAGGTTTCATAATACTTTTTTAAAATTTTAATGACATTCTTACTTGATTTTGCATTAGAAGCACGCAAAACAGAGAATACCAAAATCCACAGCAGTATGCAGTAAATGAATGCATGAATAACGAAGCCCTTGTTTTTTAAAGTAGAAAGGAACAGTATTTTGTCTGTATTTGTTACTTATTCTGAAGCCACCTAGGCTAAAAAAATAAATAAAAACAAAAAAACAGAACACCAAGTTTCTACTCATTAGATAAGACAGAAACTCCACCTTTGGCTTCTTTGCTCCTATTCTTGTCTTTTAAGCACAATAATTATGTGAGCATTATCAAATTCCTTGCTGATTTGAAAAGCACTGCCAGATATCAGGATGTAAAAGTAGGGCGAGGGGTTGCATTTTATTATAGTCTATTATAATCTCTTTGGGGTGAATGTCAACCTTTCAAAATGCCACATTGTATAAGGCTCTGAAAATTTTCTTTTATTTGCTCAAAATGGCTTGCCATATGTTTTAAAGGTCTAGAAGAGTAAAAATATGCTTTCTTTCTATATGAAGATAGTTTATTTTCCACTCTTTTGCCCAAGTGAGTGTTCACTGGCCAAACTACTTAGATATTATACATTTTCAAATGTTTTATCCTCAAACACTTGATTGCTATAAATACAACCCCTGCACTGAATCACCCCACCTGAAAGATATTCAATTGACCAGAAGGAAGAAATGAGAATGTTCTGAAACCACTACTCTAGGAACCTGACTAGTTTACCACAGGTAGACAATTTGTGTTATTTTCTCTCTTTGTGGAGTTCACCCCATGCTGCTCCTTACAATCCGAAGTAGCGTTTTCATTTTTTCTGATAGTGCTCCCTGATGGATGCTGAAACACTCTGCCACCTCCACTTTCCTGATGTGTGGATTTTGCACCCCCCTGTGAATTACCTCTGTTGAATTTTATTTTGCTTTTTTAAGGCTCCTGCTGACAAAACCTGCAGACAGCAATGTACATCCTTAGCAGACAGAGCACCCTGCTCCCAGCAGGGCAGCCTGGCTTCACAGCTGATACATGCTGTTCATCAGGTGTTCCGTAGAGAGCGTGGCGTGTGTGCCACAGGCAGAAGGTGAAACACCTTCCAGATTCTCCAAGGACCCACACACTCACTTCTGCCTATTTTTTCAAAGTCGCAAAGAAAGTATAAAATCCATGATATTGTAATATAAAGATCTATTCAGAGACTTTGATTCTTTAGGCTAAAATAATTTGTGTTTTAGGGTCAGGCACTGAGAACTGAAAAGGCTTAATACAGTGTAAATTTGAGTTCATACCTAATTGTATCCCCATTCATTCAACAAGTATTTTTGAATCCCTACCTTCTGTCACGTGCTGTTTACACACCTAATCTGCCTTTAAAGTTTGTCCTGTCTTCTATTTTTAAACACGTTAATTTTCTTTCCTGCTTTACTATACACATCTCCAGAGAAACAAATGTAATTGATCACATGTGGTATTTGTTGGGGTGTGGTACCTCCAAGAAGCTAACCTTGAGCTCTCTGACTTTTTCAGCAGAGATATTCAAATCAAGAGCCCTACACAGTGCTGAGTGGACTCACTGTAAATACCCATGACCCACTGCAATTTAGTTTAGCATCCCCTCAACTCAAAAGTCTACTTAAATGATGCAGGGATTATCTAATGGACCTTACAGAAACAGAAATAACTCGTAATATGTTCAAAGATTATATAGATTTATTGATAATTGTGTGTTAAAGCAAAAAAATAAAACACTTAATGTTGGCAAACATTATGACTGCAATTCACTATCCTGCTTGTAACTTAAAGCTTAGTTCAAATGCTAGGATTGTTTACCATTGCACATTTTTTATATGGCCTCTGTTTATCATTATGGGTCTGTTTGCATAACACCAAAACCACCTATTAACTCATTGGGAAAAAAAAAAAACAGGTAAAATAAACTTTTTGCTATGACACTTCTTTCAGAAGAGCTATTTGAACTGTTTTGACTTCAAATGGGAAATTGAAAAATCTACTAATGCTATAGTGAAAGATGCAAGTTACAACACAGTAAGACAATGTAGAGTATCCTTTTGATATTACAGAATAACTCAGACTTTTGACTTTGAAATCACACAGAACTGCTGGAGTACAAATCCCAGTCCAAGAAGGTATTAAATCCATTGCTTTGATCTATCAGACTATGCATCCTTGCTTTCCTGTATATTTAATGTATCCCCTGCTACATTGTGTGAGGTTTTAAATGAGATATCATAGTGAAAGAAGAAGAACCACAGGTCCAGCTACACCACAGGAACTAGAAAACATTACTTTTATGACCTCACTTAAGGAATAAAACAGTTTGTACTTTTATTTGTTTAATTGCTCTCCCTTCCCACTCCACCATGAGTTTTGCGGTAATAACGTCTATGTCACCATAAAGTGCAGTGGGACATTATCTTTCCCAGAAGTCTTGTATAGCAGAAAGTGAAGGCATTGTAATTTTTATTTTCATAGGTGGAGAAAACCAAAGCCTAAGAAAATAACATCTTCAAGACTGTGTAGCCCGAACTGAAACTCAGATTCAAGCTGCCTAATACCTTTCTTCACCATTTTATGAATTCAATTTTGTGAAATTGTTCCCTTAATCACTTTACAAATTTTACTGCTTTTAAATATCGAGATCACTTATTCAAGGATGATTGAACACATGTCTATTTCTTAATTTACTCATACCATCTTAATGAAAACTCAGTTTATGTTTTGTGATTGAACGGATGATAAAATTAGATCTTAAACAAAACAAGTTAGCTCTTTTTCATTTGTTAGGAAGAGCCAAATCCTTTGTGTGGAAGTACATATCCTTCAGCCACAGAACAAAACAAGGAGTTGGCATCTTTATGGATTCAATCAGGGATGGAAAAATATATATTTTCATCTGTATTAACTCTAGTCATTATCTGTTTTGTTACTAGGTGGCAAGCATCTTGTTAGATACTCTGCTAGCTACTGGGAGAGTACTAATAATAAAATGGTCCTATTATTCTATTTAGTAAACACAGGAATATTTGTGATGTTCATTATTTGCTCTCTAGATGGTTGAAACAACATAAGATGGCATCTGTGATAACTAAAATATGCTTCAGGCTAAACTGAATGCAACAAAAATATTTAAGATAAATTTGTGAATTCAATACAATTGTATTTTAATAAGCTATATTCTTCAGCTATGATGATTGCAAAAAATGTGAAAATAGCTCTTTAAACTTACTGTGAGAAATTGGCTGGCAAGTCATTTGCATTCAAGGGGATCTTTAAGTACTTATACAGAAGCATTGAAGAATATTTCCAACATGCATAAATATTCAGCCAAAATATTTGATCTACATGTATGTTTTTTTCTTCAAGGATTAATTGATAGATTTAACAATAAAAAGGTTAACCCAAAACAATATAAAATTACCTAAAATTAGGGCAAATTCTCAGATGTGAGTCTGCTCTGTTTAACTATCTTGAGCATTGGCCTATAATTACTTGAAGGAGATATCATTAATATCTACTGTGGTGGCAGAGTCAGGTGGTCTGAATCACCATAATATTAAAATGGAAGGTAGTACCACATGTTGAACCATATAGAGTTTGTATCCTTCACATTGAGAAAGATAATAATAAATTAGAAGGATTGAGAGAGATTGTGAATTCATGTAACATAAACATTAATGGAAGGAATTAGAGAATATTTGACCCTGAATTGAAAAAATAAAAAAAAAACATGGTTAGAGATGGCAATTGAATTCAGACATTTAAAAGTCTGTGATGGGGAAGGAGTAAATATTATGAGTGGTTCCAAAAGATGATGGGTAAACATTCTGAAGAAGGCAGATTTGGGGTCAGCATAAAGATCTTTTAATTAAACATGTTCAGTCAATGACATGGGATACATGGTATTTTTACATACAGAGGCAGATTCATGGTGACACTAATCAAACTACATTTCACTCCTCTGAACTTTATCTATTTAAACAGGCTGAAGCTAATTTTTTTTACTTCTAATTGTATATTTGTTACTTCAAAATTGTTATTCAAATACTGGTATTTAAGGTTCAACAAAACTTGAATCATTCTGTACTTGGGTGACGGTGAGTTCTTCATTTTCTGTATCATCTTGTCCACCTGTAAGTAAATTTTAAAATTATGCTACTACTCCTATTTATTGATTTGTTTTATTCTCAATCATGTATTGATCAGACGTTATTATACTTAGAATTTTAAGAATCAGCACAATTAGTATATTTTGCCTTCATTTCATTGCAGACCATGCACCCTGACAAAGGATACTGGAAAAAGGCTAAAAAGAGGCTAAAAGGAGCCCAGAAGTAAAATTGGACAGCTCTCCCATCAAACAGCATCTCTCTGAGGATACACAAATAATGATGAGAATCACATTTACTTTAATCTAGGCTTAATCAAGAATTTTAGACAACTATGAAAACAGTGAAGACTAAAGCAATAGATTCTCTGGGGCTTGAGCATAATCACAGATGCATTTGCATAGTTTGCATATGGATATAAAAGGGCACAATGATGTTCTTTATGTTTTCATTAATTTTAGTGCATTAGATGACTTCATTTTATGTCTGCTATAATTTTAGAAAGAAAATATTGACAAATATGAAAAACACAAATCATATTTGTTTTCTAAATAAGACTTTCCAAGTCTTCCTAATGTTAGCAATACACCAATGTACTTTAGAAATTAAAGAGCAAAGGGTGGGCTGTTAAATATGTTGAAGGAGTCTGATGCCTAATTCATTAAATTTAGATATAATTTAGAGATGGATACAGTGGCAAGTTGAGTTCATCACAACATAGCATAAGAAATCAATATAGAAAATTAATAAGTTAAACTTAAAAGTGCTGTTGAGGCATATAGCAGTAAAAAAATCTAAGGAAACTATATTGGGGAAAGTTTTATTTCTACATTGCTTTACAGTATAAAAACATTTATAAATATTAGATAATAACAAATGTATTAGAAACAAACACTAACTAGAGCGCATTTGATTTGTGAACTGAAATTTCAAATTCTTTCTTTCTGTAAACTTCCAAATAATAGACTAGCACACTCTGTATATGGATGAGGTGGACATGTGAAGTCTATATCAGACCAATGTAATAAATAAATGGGCACCAATAGGAAAACATGATGGCTGGTCCATAAGGCAGCAAACTTTAGGTTTCATTTATGCATGATTGGAAGCAATGAATAACATGGTTCTGCCAAGCAATGTTTTGAACAAATAGTGGAATACCATGAAAATGGAATATACAAAAACATTTCTAGTGAGATAAAAGTATGATGAAAATGATTAAGAGGTATAAGTGAATATGATAACAAAAATTAAAGGAAAAAAGGTAAAGCTTAATCTATTTTTAAATTTATTTTTATTGTATTTTTTTCATTACCAATTTTCCCCCTTATACTTTATTCCACGTCCACCCACCCTCCTCCCCACCATAATCACTACACTGTTGTCCATGTTTGTGAGTCCATTTCTTATTGCTCAATCCCTCCACCCCTCACCCACCAGTCCCCAGAGCTGTTAGCCTGCTCCCTATCTATGAGTCCATCTCTATTTCTGCTTGTTGGTTCAGTTTGTTCATTAGATTCCACATATGAGTGAAATCTTACGGTATTTGTCTTTTTCTGCTTGGCTCATTTCACTTAGCATAATGTTGTTCATGCCCATCCATATTGTTGCAAAGGGTAAAATTTATTTTTTCTTTTTATAGCTAAGTAGTATTCCCTTCTGTAAATGTCCCATAGTTGTTTGATCTACTCTTCTACTAATGGACACTTGGGCTGCTTCCATATTTTGGCAATTGTATATAATGCTACAATGAACATAGAGGTGCTTATATTCTTTCAAACTAACTTGTTTTGGGTTTCTTTAGATCAATTCCCAGAAGTGTAATTGCTGGGTCATAGGCAGTTCTTTTTTAATTTTTTGAGGTATCTCCACACTGTTTTTTACAGTGGCTATGGAAAGTCTACTAACCTACATTCACACCAACTGTGCAAAAGGGTTACATGTACTCCACATCCTTGCCAGCACTTGTTTGTTTATTTGTTGATGATGGCCATTGTGACCAGTGTAAGGTGATATCTCATATGGTTTCAATTTCCATTTCTCAAATGATTAGTGACATTGAGTAACTTTTCATATGTCTGTTGGTCATCTATATGTCCTCTTTGGAGAAGTGTCTGTTCTGGTCCTTTGCCCATTTTTAATAGATTGTTTGTTTTTTTGATATTGAGTTTTGTAAGTTTTATGCATTTTAGATATTAACCCTTTATCAGATGTATCAGGGAGTATGTTCTCCCTTTCTGTGGGTTTTTTTTTTTATTTTGTTGATGGTTTCCTTTGCTGTGTAAAAACATTTTAGTTCAATGGTATGTATTTCACAGAACTAGAATAAATATTTCCAAATTTGATACTGGGGGGACTTCTGGTCCAGATGGAGGCATAGGTAAAAGGATCACAATTAACCTCAAAACAAAATCACCCAAAACTGCCAGAAAATTGAACTTTATGGGAGTCTGACAACCAGGGATCTAAAGAAGGCATATTCATCCAGATGAGTCAGAGGGGTGGAGATGGAGAACCTGGGCTGAGAGGATTAAGTGAAATGGTGAGGAAGAGGTGTGGTGGTGGCAAGGTGGTGGTGGCAGATGGCACAATAGGCAGTCGCACATTCATAAAAATCAGGAAGGACACCTTGAGAGCAAGCAATCCCAGGCCCAGGCCAGACCACACAGCCTAAGAGTTGTAGTACCAGAGAAGAAAGCCTGATAACTTCTGGCTGTTAAAAACAGTGGGGGTTGGGATGTCAGGAGAAACTGTCAGTATCTCAATAGAGTTTGTTTAAATGGCCCTCACAGTCCTAGAACATACGCAAACCCCCACACTCTGGCAACCACCACCAGGGCTGTAGCTAGAGTGGGTGCCAGTTGCATACAAGAAGGAGGTGAAGTGACTGGAAACAGGACAAGTGCTGAACAAACCTCCAGCAGCTGGCAGAAGCATTGCCCCTTCTCTAACCCCTTCCCCACATACAGAGCCACAAAGTGGTGAAGCAGGTTGCCACACCTAAATACCTAATGCTCTACCCCATACAACTTAACAGGCATGCTAAGACAGGGAGTTAAAGCATCTCTACCTAATGCACAGAAAGAAACACAGGGAGGCTGCCAAACCAAGGAGACAAAGAAGTATGGCCTAAATGAAAGAACAGAACAAAACCCCAGAAAAAGAACTAAGCAAAATGGAGATAGCTAACCTATCAGATGCAGAGTTCAAAACACTGGCTTTAAGGATAATTAGAGAACTTGTTGGATATGGCAAAAGCATTAGGGAAAAATGAAGGCTACACAAAGTAAAATAAAGAAAAATCCACAGGGAACCAACAGTGAAGGGAAGGAAGCCAGGGTTCAAATAAATGATTTGGAACATAAGGAAGAAATAAAAAATCAACCAGAACAGATGAAAAAAAACAAGAATTCAAAAAATAAAAGAGCCTAAGAAGACTCTGGGATGTCTCTAAAAGTGCCAACCTCCAAATCATTGGGGTGCCAGAAGGACAAGAGGGACAGCAAAAAATTTAAAACTTATTTGAAAAAATGAAAGAAAACTTTCCTAATTTAGTGCAGGAAATAGACATACAACAGAATACACATACATACAATAGAAACATAGAGAGCCCCAAACAAGTTGAACTCAAAGGGGACCACACCAAGCACATCGTAATTAAAATTCAAAAAGTTAAAGATAAAAAGAGAATCTTAAAGGCAGCAAAAGCAGAATGTTACCTATAAAGGAGTTCCCATAACACTATTGGCTAATTTCTCTAAAGGAACTTTGCAGGCAAAAAGGGACTGCCAAGAACTATTCAAAGTGATGAAAAGCAAGGACCTACAACCCAGATTACTCTAGCCAGCAAAGCTATCATTTAGAAAGGAAGGGTGGATAAAATGCTTCCCAAAGCAAAGCCAAAGGAGTTCATCATTACCAGGACCGTACTATACAAAATGTTAAAGGGACTTATCTAGGAAAAAGATAAAAACTTTGAACATTAAAATAACAACAAACTCACAACTATCAACAACAGAATCTAAAAAACACAAACAAAGCTAACAACCAGCACAGGAACAGAATCATAGATACAGAAATCATGTGGACGGTTATCAGTGGGGAGGGGAAAGGGAAGAATGGGGGGGAAAGGTACAGGGATTAAGAAACATAATTTGTAGGTACAGAATAGATGAGGGGGTGTTAAGAACAGTATAGGAAAAGGAGAAGCCAAAGAAAATACATGCACCACCTATGGACATGAACTAAGGTGTGGGGGATTGCTGGAGTGAAATGGGGTACCAAGGGGAGGAGAAGGTGGAAAATTGGGACCTCTGTAATAGCATAATCAATAAGTTATACTTAAAAATTTTATATGGAAGCACAAAAGGCCCTGAATAGCAACAGCAATTGTGAAAGAAAAACAAAGTTGGAGGAATCATGCATACTACTTAATATCAAATATACTATAAGGCAATAGTAATCAACACAGCATGGCACTGGCATAAAAACAGACACATAGATCAATGGAACAGAACAGAGAGCTCAGAAATGAACCCATGTCTTTATAGTCAATTAATGTTTAACAAAGGAAGCAACCACATGCAATGGGGTCAAGATAGGTTGTTCAATAAAAGGTACTGAGAAAATTGAACAATAAATTTCAATAAAACTAGACCACCTTCTTATGCCACACATAAGAATAAATTCAAAATGGATGAATAATTTAAATGTTAGACCCCAAACCATAAAAATTCGAAAAGCATAGGCATAAAATTTTGGATATTGCTCATTGCAATATTTTTTTCCTGATATATCCCTTCAGGTAAGGAAAGCAAAGGAAAAAATAAACAAATCGGAAGGCTAAATGTATTAATGAGAAAGAATGCTTTTTATGGCAGGTATTTAATATTTATGAAATAGGGAGTAAAAGTTCGTGAAGGACAAAATTTCTCATTCAAAATGCCAAGATCTGATATTTAAAGACATCTTTGAAGGAGTTCTGGTAAATTAAATCAATAATAAAAGTTTTCAAGACAGCTGACCCTATTTTGAATGCATTTTAGAAGTATTTATAAAGTTCAATGTACCTATTATTGTCACAAAAGGTTTACTTGAAAATGAACACCTTTTATTTCATCCTAAATAGAAAATTTCTCTTAAAACAACAACTTATGATGGAACTTTCATATTTAAGTGTTTAGTTTCACAGATTTCAATGTGTTTCAGAAGTCTATGTACTGTGTTTGATTTTACAAATTTCTTGTGATGATCAGTATAGTGAAAGGCCTAAAATTAAGATGCAATGCCATGTGCTACCTTGACATGTGGTAAAATGGATAGGATTATGTTTGTCTAACTGCAAGTTTTGCTCCCACAGATATGGTCCTATAGCCGAACTACCCTTTTGTCAAGGGGAACTTCATAGTTGTTGTTTACCACTGAGTAGTTGGGTTGTAGTTTCTTTCCAGCCCCCTGAGTTGTTGAAACAGACCAATTAGGTCTTCCCTCAGGAACCAGGATGTCACCTGACTATTTTGATATTCAAAAGCCTGCTTGCCACACCCCCTGGTTGTTTACTCTGTTCCCAAGTACAATCGCTTTGTGGCCCTTTATGATTTTCAGTGTCCTCCTCTGTGGCTTGTGTGCATATGTGAGTAATAAGCTGCTGCCAATTTCATCTATTTTTCAGGTGTCATGTGTTTGGCCATCTCCATATCCCTAGGGTAGAAATCATTCCTTACCAATGGGGTGAAAAAAGGCTATAAAATCAAATAAGAAAAAAAGGTAGTTATTATTTTTATTATATGGATTTTATTTTAAGGTATAGAGCTTCAGTTAATAACATTATGTATATAGGATAAGATTTCAGCTTTTTTTGTAATTTATAATCATTCTCTAGAAACTATTAGACTCTAGGGCATGGGACGCATTTTATAAATGGAAATACTGAGGCATAGTTAATATATGAGATCAAGTCACTTACAAAGTAAATTATGGAGAAGGACATAGATAACAGGTCTCCTTACTTCAAAGTTTGTTTTCTATCATACTGAATTGTCAGAGTATTATGAAGACTTAATATAAGAATCTATATTTGATAATAATTGAAATCCAAAACATGTTCTACATGTTCCTCTTATGTTTTATTAAAATCCTTCTTTTGAATCTTCTCAACATTATTCATGGCAAGTTCAATTGCAGTTTTGTTTCATTTCTTAAACTTATATTTATTTACTTTTAGAGAGAGGGGAAGGGAGGGTGGAAGACTAGTAGAAAAACATCAATGTGAGAGAGTAACATTGATTGGTTGCCTTGCATATGCGCCTCAACCAGGAAACAAACCTGCAACCCAGGCATGTGTCCTCACTAGGAATTGATCCAATGACCTTTTGCTTAGCAGGACAATGCCCAACAGAGCCACACTGGCCAGGACCAATTGCAGTTTTGTTTTAGTCAGGAATGTCTGCTACATAGGATTTTCTTTAGACAAAGAGTCAAACGGAATCTTGGTATAGCTATGCTCTTCTTTCTACCAGCTCTCCATTATGGCTTCACAACAGTAGCATTGGTTACATTTCAAGTATGCAACCAAGATATACATAGAACAGTCAGTGTCAAGTGCAAACGATTCCTAATCCTAAGTCTGTTTCCATGCCTTTTCAGTATTTCAGAATCCAGTTACTTGAAGGGCAGAAACTAGAAATGTAGCTTCTATTCATGACACACACAAAATGTGGAGTGGCAAACCAAGTATACTAGTTGCCTCGTCTAAACAAAAAGTTTGAGATAACTTACGTTTTCATTCAAATGGAGCACTTGTTTTTTGTTTTCTTTGATAATGATGTTACCCGAATACTGCTGTGAAAGTCAGGGTAGAAAAAAAAAGCAATGAGAAAAATACACAATTAAGCAAAATGCAACTATTTTTTGCTTTCTCTATTAAGAAAAATGTTGTAACTTTATGATTGGATAATATTATAGACTCTTTTGCATGTATGTCTTTCTGAAATAATATTTTTATGAATACCAATAGATCACTTGGTTATGACATTAGAACTTACCTTAATAAGTGTTTGTTTGCTATATAATATATTTTTTTGAAAAATGTTATTAACTAGTCTAAAATTAACATTTATTGATGTATGGTATTCAATATTTAATTATTTATACCTAATAATCATAGATAATCAGAGTAAAATTATAATTACCTAAAAGTATAGTTAATGTATCCAGTTCCGATTATGGAGTTTCACATACATTTAGGTTATAAAATGTGTTATATTGTTGTCTTTTTTATAGTTGCAATGGAAAACTCATTATATCTGCTTTAAGTATTTCCAGCATAAAGTTATTAGAGCTATTCCTAAAATAAGAGTCTTTGGTTGTTAAATGTCCATTTACCAGTGTGTTAGATTGGACCCAGATCAGTTATCTGAAGCAATTTTCTACTTGCTCGTATGAATTTTATGTGTACCTGCTTGTACAAAATGTTGGATGCTTTTTATTGAGGCACCTCTTCTAGCTAGTGTTCTCTTCAAGCACAAAGTAACACCTCACCTAGCTGTCAAAACATACAAATGAGCAATTATTTGGTTAAAGAGAAATTGTAGACTCCAGGTGCTTAGATGATATAATCTTGACTTCTCTGCTCTTCAAGTTTTTCTTTTCAGAAAATTTTTTGTGAGTAATAAGATTCATGGAGTTTTCCAAAGTCATATGTACTTTATCCACTCTTTTATTCATAATATTTATCCTAAATCATGTCAATTCTTCAGAGATTTTGCATATTTAGAATAAATTATTTTGAATTTTTAAGAAATGTTCTTTGCTATGTAATCATAGGGCTATGGTATGTTGATGAAAATGTGATGATTTACATAATACATGCCCTCATAAGGATCAAACATTTAAAAAATGTTTGCTTTTCTTATAAATGTGATTTTTTAAGACACTGTACATACTTGCTTGTATTCTGTCCTCTTAATTATGCACCAATGGAATTGAGTTCTTTGCCTGCACTCCTGACTATATTGACTAGGTCCTGAAGCTCCATTTTGATATACTAGTCACTCCCTTCCCTGTGAGGTCCAACATGTCCTTGTGTTGGTCATGTTGTTGAGACTTAAACTTAGTTATTGACTGAGGGCTCAGTGAGGAGGTAGTGGATTCATCTTGTGAATGTTCTAGCAAATACACTGGTACCTTATGCCTGGGGCTATTCATGTTACCCTCACCACCAGTGATGGATTTTTTTTTCCTTTTATTACCAGCCAGATGGCAGACTAGTTCCCATGTCCCATTCCATCACCTCCATTCTCAGACCATAATTGACACCCACTATTACAGTTAGGTCCCTGGAAGCAACTAGAGATTAGAAAACAGGAGGTGTGTTAGGGAATTACTCCTAATTGGTTCCACTGAAATCTAGGGGAAATATACTTAATCATACTGTTTAAACCATCATACTATACATTATCATATTTATAAACCTTTTTATGATTATTGGCTATTCAGGTTCTTTTTTCCATACATTATAGTTTGGATTTTTTGTACATTTTGAACTAGTTTCTTTTTTTCACATTGAATTGTAGGAATATATACTATCTCTACATTATCTCTGCAGTTTTTATGCATTACCTGTCATTTCTGATTGTGCATCTTTTTTCTCACTTTGACTTTGTTAATTCATTAAACAGTTTAAAGAATTTTTATTCTACATCTATTAATTCAACTATCTAAAACTCCTTAGGGGCTGAATTCTGTTATAGTTCTGTTGAATAGCATTTGTTGTGCCATATTTACTAAAATGTTTTATAATTTGGGACTTTGAATGTAGTTTGGTAGTTTTTTTTTTTCTGTGAAAATCATGTGGGACCATAGTTTGGGCTGTATTTTAAAAGATAATGTTTTAAAGCACATGGCCCTTGGAACTGTCTGTATTTAGCTCATAATTATATCAATTTAGCTGCATATTTTTCTTCAAAGTATATAGAGTAAATTTGATCATCAAAACCCTGATGTGAGAGCAGGCTTCTATTTGTGAATTTTTGCAAACTTTTTTCTACCACAGCACAGGCCAAGCCAGATAAGTAGACCTGTCATGTTTATTTATTGTCTTTCCTTTAAAAAAAATCTTTCTCAGAATATATAGCTCTTTCCTGGTCTTGGAAATGGGGTTATGGGGGTGTTTTAATTCCACCATCTCCCCTCTCCACCTCACATTCCAATTGCATGGGCCAAAGTTCATGCCTCTTTTCCCCATTAACATTTGATTTCTGACATTGATGGAGATAGAGCTTTTAGCTTACTGTTCTGGCTTTCACCTTTCTCTTTTATTTGGGACCTTAGATTTCTTTTTTTAAATCAAGGTTGGATTGGGCTTAACTATACACCTATACATTTAAAATAATGTTTATTATATGTTGTCCAGGATTTGTAGCTGTACTACAGTGAGATATTTTCAAGATATTTATCTTGCCATAGTGCCAGAAATGTAAGCATGCAGTCCAATTCATGTTCTCTTTTCTTTATGTGCTGTAGTCACACTTTACATCTTTCAGTGACTACAAAATCCTTGTTACTTTCCAACTCACACTGTTTTAGTTAGGGTAACATTAACCACACTACAGCTGTGAAAATAAACTCCCAGGTTTTAATGGCTTTAAAAGAATTGGTGCTTCTTGTTTACTCATCTAACAATCTGAGCTTGGTGTCTCTTGTAGTCTAGTGACTTCTTCATGTGCTACTTCATGCATCCAGCTCCTTTCATCCTGGGGCTCCATAAGGGAGGAGAAATAACACACACCACTTCGTTCAAACTTCTTGAATGAAAATTAGTCATGCAGTCACCTGTTGATGCAGGAGGAAGATAAGAAACAACCCTTGTCTGGTCACAGCTACCCCCCCCCCCCCGTGAAGATGGCACATCACAGTGGAGGAAGCTTTCAGTGTTGGTGTGCAGATGCTATTTCCATCACAGATGCTTCTAGGTATGATCTTCCCTGCACCTAGACATTTTCCCTTACTTGATCCTCTTTAACTCACAACATTCTGCGTATTTGCTCTCAATTGCAATCTGGGAAAGCCTTCCCAGACAAAGTCAGGGCCTGGTTTTATAAGAAGGACCTAATACATCCTTCACTCCTTAGTACTTACAAAGTTATAATTGGTCTAATATCTGTGCAATTGTTTTCTCAGTCTCTAATTCCCACACTAGAACGTTAGCTCTGTAAAGGAAGAGCTCATCTTTCTTTCTTTCTCCATGATATTTCTAGTTTCCAAGTGTCTGTCAAATGGTGAACACAATAAATATTTTATTGAATAATAAAAGGGAAGTACATATGAAAGAATCATCAAATTTATAGTAGAAACCACAGCATTTAGCATCATCAAACCATCAAATGCAGAGCTTGTTTAAGTAAGTTAATCAATCCACAAGGTATTTATGAATATTCAACCAGCAGAACAGATTTTATAATATAGTCAAATACATATTTGGGGGCATTTAATACCTAACTGGGAGTGGGGAGCAGGGAGGCATCACCAGGCTGGAGCTAAAAGTCTCCTGTAAAAAAAGGTAAAAATAGTAAAGTATAAGTTATGTTTATGCCAAGATATGCTAGCCTTGGTGTTGCCACTGATGATTATTTTAGCTTTTCTATTGGGCACTCTGAATATAAGATCCTCGAGGGTGGAATCTATCCCCTGAAGAGTGTTTATTCAACAAATTACTCAATAGTTTGCTGAAAAATGGCATACTATTGGAATATACTTTAACTTTGTACCTTAGGACAGCAGGGACTTGTCCAGTGTTAAAAAATTAACCATAGCTGTAGCAATACATGTTTTTTTTTCCTTCTTTCACAGAGTAATCGCTGAGGTCAGTGCTGCTAAAGCCACAGGCCAGCGATTCATATCCTGAAAAATTTACTTGCCATCAGTGAACCAGAAGGAATCTGTGCTTTATAAATAGCTGGTGGCATTACCAACAATATCACAAATATGATGTTAGATATTAGGACAGTGGTGAGACTCACAGATCAGTAACAGCTAGTCAGGAACAGAAAGTTAACTGACGGTTTGATAAGTGGTGGCTAACATGGGACTGATCGGGAAGGGAAAGTCAGTATCCCTTCTGGCTTTCATTTTCGCTGCTGTGCTGTCATTATGCCATCTGAGAGGAGTGAACACTTCATAGGACTTAGTTGTCAAAGGAAATTGGACACTCTTCTTATTTACACATGAGTTTTCTTGAAGACATTTCAGAGGAAAACTGATACTAATATCCTTATGATAAATCATCATAAGGTAAAGTTAGGTACTGGACATACCTGTTTGGATTTTTTTACCCACTTACTCTGAGAACATATTTCTTGCCTTATTTAAAGAATAAAACTTATTTCATCTAGACATCCTGCACAAGGAATGTAATACAATTAACTATGCACTTGTTTCCATAGTCATTATCTAAAATGATCCAGTTGAGAATTTTTATTTGCCCATTGATTCTAATTTTAAGTATTAAGTTCTAAATTTTTCCTCTAAAGTAAAATAAAATGAAATTTCATATATTTAAAGCAAATTAAATGAATGTTGAAGTATGTTGTTTATTAAAGATAGTAATATTTTTGTTGGCTTTTATTTTTGACTTTCTTAACTTTTTCTTTTGGTCATTTCTTTTTTCAGTAGGTTTCCTGGCTTTTCCAAGGAGCTCCTTAAATTCATGCTGCTATACTCCAGACCAGATAAAAAGGACACAATAAACTAATTTAAACTTTCATGGTAGAAACTTGGTGGCACTTGTTAGTTGAAATATAAAAGCACATGCTGTCCGTATGCTCTACATACATTAACCACTGTTTACCAGTGTTCTTGTCTCTACATTAAACTAGTCATTGCATTAGTAAATGTATGTTCATTGCTGCTTCAGTTTTTCACCTGTGTGGTTTTGCTTCAAATGCTTTCTCTCTTGCCTTTTTTTTTTTGCTTTAATCATTCAAATTGTGCTTAAATTATATTACGATGGCAGCCTTTTAATAATCAAGGTCAACAGGAATCTCTAGTTCTAATAAGTCATATAAAGCCTTTGCTGAATGCCATTCCACAGAACAGAGTAGAAGCTGTTTTATTGACCATCCTTTCCTAAGGGGGCCTTGTAGCATTTGCAATTTTTGCCCTAGGGGGCTGGTAGAGTAGACCTCTGCTGCTCTTTTAATCAGTACCAGAATCAGCAATTAACCTATAACTGTAGCAGGTGTCCTAGAAACGAGGCAATGTAATCTTTTCTCATTATTTCTTACAGGAAAATTGCTTTTGACATATGTACTTTAAGGTTGCTCACACTTTTCAAGAAATATCCCTTTAGCCTACATCAATCAGTACACATATTACCTCTTCCATAGATGGTCACGCTTTGGCCTTACCTGATCTGAACAGATCTGCATTATAATTTTCCTTTATGCTTCCAAGGGCACCCTGTGCACATTTCTGTCATAATACTTAGCACAATGTTTTATAATCATCATTTTACTCCATTGCCTGTAAATCTTCTGAGATTGGAGAGGATTTATCTTGATAAACTCACTTCTTAGTAAAAGTGACTGATTCTTCATTGATAATTGCATTTCAGATCAACCTTAGCAACTAAGATAGTCTCTCTGCACAATGAAAAGTATGTAGCATATAGTAATCTCTCAATAAATATTTATTGAATAAGTTTCTTAATAATGACACTTAACACACAACATTTCTTTTATGGTAGGCAGAGTTATAGCTTTATATATATTAACTCATATAATCCTCAAAATCACCCTAACAAGTATGGCTAGTATTTTACTCATTTTAAAGATGCCTAACTGAATCAGAAGAGTATGAGTAAATTTCCTAAAGGTGGTGGTGCCATGATTCCAATCTAGTCAAGACAGCATGGCTACCAGGTTCATTTTCCTAACATTAAAGTCAGTCTGAGAAGAAAGAAGTGACTTATTAATGAAACTTCTTCACATGTAAGAGAAAGAAATATTTGTACTTATACAAAAGACTAACACTCAGTATAAATAAATTCTCTTACAGGTTATATGAGAGGAAAAAACAAATTAGTTATTTGTACTTATACATAATTTTATGTAGCAAAATATGTCATTTTCCTAGAGAAGTTTATGAATAAAATGAAACCTCCTTTATGTTTTATATCTGGAATTAAAAGACCCACTATATAATTAGAAGTGATAAGACTTTCAATTTTAAATTATTATAAAATTTTGGTAATACCTAAATTAATATTACTTTGATAATAAAATACTATAAGACTATAAAAATATGCATTATCAATATTTTCTTATTAATAAGTAGTATTTTAAGTTCTCATACCAATGAAAGGGGGCTTAGAATAATGACACATCTGGATATAGTTAGTCAGTTTACTCTTGTATTAAAAGATCTATATAATGGGTGTTCATGTTATGTTTTATATTTCATTTTAATACTTTCTATTTTTTAGAAGGCCTTGAAATATCTTCAGTTAAGTTAGGAAACATTTACAAAATTTACCTTAAAATTTATAATGCATCTCAAAATTCTTTAACAACAACAACAAAGAACAAAGCTTATAGACATACCTAAAAATCAGGTTTGGATAAAGTATGCAAATGTGACATGTTCCTATTAAATGTATTCTGGTTAAAAATGATTGACTGTGTAAGTGCATACTCTTTATAGAATTCTAAGGAAAAGATTCCTCTTTAAGTTTGGTTTTGAAAATTATTACAAGTTATTTCACCCTGAAGTTAAAATAAGTATCTTGTTCTTCCACTGAAATTTGAATTTTTGTGTCCAATAAAATGAGTTTCCTAAATTTTAAAGATAACGCTACTCTAAGTTGAAACTAATTCTTCATGTTACACATGGTTTTTGGTTTGTTTTTAAATTTGGTTAAAATTAGCTACTTATATTGCATTGCCTTACTTTATTTTTAAATAAACATAAATACTTATAGATATATACACAATTAAGATTATCCATCTGCTCAGATGTGACTTATCCTTCAGTCTTTCTCCAACACTGGCTAGCTTCAAATGATCCTCTCTTTTTGTTTATCTTTGTTTTAGCTTTTATTTTGGACTGATGAGATTTTGCATCAAATTAATTGGATAATATGTTTTTAGTTATGAGTTTTTGTGTGTGTGTGTGTGTGTGTGTGTGTACATATGTATTTGATTTTAAGCTACAAAGATCAAGTCCTATGGTACCGCTAACACCACCATTTTTAGATTTCACTTTGAATTACATATCCAAAGATTTTCAAGTGAGAACTAAGCTATGTCTCCTTTCCTAATAATTATCAACTCTGGATGTTTCTATAGAGATTCTCTTTTAGCATTTTGAGATATCATAGACCCTGAAATTCCTAATATTATGTTCTACAATTACTGGACATATATTTCTGGGTCATTGTACCTTTTAGATATGTTTTGCAGTTTCCTCGTAGATTTGCAGTGAAAAAGAATATAGATTCTTTGATTTGACTATTACGGGTAACAAATGCTACTCTAGTAATATAAGAATAAGCTACAATCTCTTTTACACCATGTTCATTTTCATAACTCCTATACTTTTATTTCCTTTAAGCAAGGTATAACTGTATCCTTTATTCCTGAAAACTCAATTTCTCCTGTGATGACATTCTTGGAACTTCCTCCCACAGAATCAATCTTTCGTGGTCTTTAAGGATATCATTATTACTGGACCACCAGAATGCATCAAAGTTTTATCTTTATGACAATTGTATGGATTAATCATAAATACCAAAGGTTCACTAATTCTGATTCAGTGGGCACTATCCAAAAAGAATACAGAAAAAATTGTATGGCATGGTTTGGGTGCATGTGATAATGCTCCACAGATAAAAACAAGGGTAATTCCTAAAATCATGCATCTAAATATTAGTAGCTCATTGGGATTCTTTAGAAACAAAATAATTTAACCAGAATCTTCTCTTGGTTGTAGCAAAGGTAATGCTTTTTAACATAATCTGAGTCAGTTATTAAATTCAATTAAATTCAACACACTATATCATGTTTTTATTCTAAAATGCTCAAAATTGCAGATGATAAACAGATAAAAGTGAAATGTGTGTGTGCATTCTTTGAACATTTTTGTAGATTTGAGAATATAAAATAAAAATTTAATTAGTACCATAATTAAGTTAATATAAGCACCTTAGTAATAATGAATAAAATTTACAATAGACTAGAATTTAAGAGTATAGGGTTAAATACTTCAAAACTACTTAGTAACTATGTAACTTTCACCAAAACATATAGGTATTTTAGTCTTCTTGCTTATTTTTAAAATGAAAGTTATACTATCTACTTCATAGGATTTTTCTAAAATTCAAATAGCAATAATAAGACAATTGTGAATATTAAATAAAATAATGCATATAAATCACTAAGCAGAACAACTGTCATTTGGCATAGGCTCCATAATTATTTGTTGTTATGATGATTTCCATATATATTTATAATACATCAAGCATATATACTTTACATTAGTGGATTATCTCTTTTTTAAAAGATTTCATTTATTTATTTTTAGAGAAGGAAGGAAGAGAGGGAGAGAAATATCAATATGTAGTTGCCTCTCATGTGCCCCCTCCTGGGGACCTGGCCCACAACCCAGACATGTGCCCTGACTGGGAATCCAACCTGTGACCCTTTGGTTTCCCAGTGCAGGCCGGTTGAGTGCAGGCCGGCACTCAATCCACTGAGCCACACCAGCCAGGGCTGATTTCTCTTAACAATGAGTTTGGTAGCACACATATTTTATTTATTATACAGTGTAAGAAACTGAGGTTCAAAAAGTTAGGTAAATTGTACTTCATCACATGATAGAACTGTGACTTCAACCCATTTCCTTATTATTTTAAGAACCATGCTGGGACAAATAAATAAATTATTCATTTAAAAATGTAGCCCAAAGAATATATACATTACAAAATAATCTTGTAACGTAAAAAATCTCAATTTGATTTCTTTTAAAAGTTTATCTCCTTCAGAATCACATATAAAAATTATAAATTATCTTAGATATTGATGTCCAGTTTATTCCCAGTGTACTCTGTTGTCTTGACAAATTTCCGAGAGCTTTCTCTTGGTGTGTTTCGGCTCCTCGCAGACCTGGTTTTGAATCCTGGCTTTCCCATGTGTGTCGGGGATACGTAGAGAATGAGGTAAAGCAGAGTCACTGCTCTCATGGGGCTTCATAGTGTCTTGCGCAGAGTAAGAGATTAGAAGTTATACTTACTGCTATCATTGGAATATTTCAGTTGTTGAGCAGAAGTCATTAATTTTATCCAGGTTTCTCAGTCATTTTACTATTGCATTTTTTGTAATGTAAATAACAAATGGCTGAGATTACCGAACTCAGCCTCTAGCACTTTAAAATTTTAAATCTTCAAACTGGGAACCATCCCAGTGACACAGAGCAAACTCACTAACTTCTTTCAATCGATGGTGCTCTCTGCTTAGAACTAAGTGTGTATCCCCATAGGTTTCCTAGATTATTTACACAAAATGTGTCTATTCCTTCTTTAACTTTCTACTTTCTAAGGTAAATGTCCTTAGTTTCTTCAATTATTTTTCATGTGACCTGTTTTGAGAACCATCACATGCTGCCTACTCTTTTGCTAGCAGTGCTTCAGTCTGTCTATAAGATTTTCCCTCTCAGTTACCAGCCGCTGAGCCAAGGGGCAGTTGTGAGATTGGATGTAGATTCTTGACATTTTCTGATTTCTTAGTAGTAGCAACTTTCTGACCTCAGAATACAATTTAAAAAGGCATGACTTAAATGCTAGTAGCATCCCTGGCTTTTCTGTTTTCAGTCTGACCATTGACTTGATAAACCCTTAAGTTCTTGAAAGGCCTTCCTTTTTTCACTGTACCCTGAATTATCAAGTCGTTAATTTTTTATGATGTCCAAACCATAATGTTTAGCACTTAGTACATTAATTGTGAGACTTTAATAAGTTTAGTTTCAATTAATTTTCTTTGACAAGCATCCCAATTATAAATCACTGAAAAAATACTGGAAGTGTATTTTTAATATGCTTGATCAGAAAAAATAAGTTTAAGAATGACGTCATCTCTTACATAAATTTATTTCAAAATATTTATTGAAGACTTACTATGTTCTGTAAATTGTGAACATGATGGTTAGCAAAACAGGAACAGTTCACCTTTCAATAGTTCTTTTCATTTCATTTGGGACATGCACTCTACAGAAACTGAAATAAGTGATTCAGGGACCCATTTTTCCTTTCTGATAAGGATTATATTGCTCTTTAAAAATCTAATGAAACTCATTGGCTTAAAAAAAATGCCCAAGTGTATCTTTTTGTGTGTCCAGTCACTGAATTCAGATAAGATATCTTTCCTATTCTAGATGTTGCCAAACACTATCATACAGGCATCCATGAGCGTTGCAGAAAACAATTTCTTTTGACAGCCCAGCACATCCACAATTTTACATTTTACAAATGTAAAGATGACTTTTTATGTTTTAATGACCTTTCATTGCCTCTTCTTATTATGCATATCACTTAGCACTGTTGATGATACTACCTCAGACTTTCTGATCAAACTTTCATGGATTTTCTATTCTAGTGATTCTTTGGAAGCCAAACAAACTCGTATCCATTCTCCTTCCCCATCTCCTGTTGTCCTGGAGCAACAACACCTGTTGTCTGGGAAGCAGCTAAGCAGCTAGAGCTTTTTCGCCCCATTCCCTCAACAAGGGGATCAAATCTTCTCAACCTTCAGGTAATATCTGTGCTTTTTTTTTTAGGATCAAATAGAATCTGGTTTTCTAACCATTGGGACACATGGTTCATGCGTGTACAAGACGGCATACTTAAAAGTTCAGTCCCACTTGGAGATATTTCACGTATAAAGTTAAATCAGCTTTTGTGACCTGGCCTCAGGACCAATGATATTTTTGCCTTTATTTTTATGGACATTTTGTTTTCAAATTAAAAAAAAAACAAGAGACCCAAAACACTATTAAAAAGTGAAAACATTTGGATTTGACTAATTTTTTAATTAGATATTGCAAGTGTGCCCAAAATACTAATTTTCTGAGTTTTACAGACGTTAGTGGTTGAATTTATTTCTATAGTCTACGGTTCCAAGTAAAACTATCTCAAATTAAGCCAACACAGATAAATGGGGATAGAGTAGTTGTATGTCTATAGAAAAAAAAAACTATACTTGAATATTGAACAGAAAGGTATAAAAACCAAGAATTTGATTATTTTCTCAAACATCCCTAGTTTGAGATTATTTAATCTGATATATTTAGTCTTGCTTCAGAGAACTTTTTTTTCATGTTTACCATCTGAATAGTTTAATTTTTTCCCTTTCCAAAGGAATATTTTTGTCCTTTTTCCTACTTATGCTGAGCCCAAGATTTTTGTACCAACTTGACTGCACTGGGAGTTGAATATCAGTATTTGAGGGTAGAATTGGGCCCTCAAATTGGTTATCAAAATAAAAAGAATAATGAATTGAAAACCTGTGTACTTAAATGTGCTTCCTCCCATTTCTGACTGAAAATGCTGCTCAAATGAAAGCCGATTTTCTTTTTATGAACTGAACTCATAATTAGGAACCTGAATTATAATAGTCTTAGAAATGGTAGTTACAATGTAGACATATTACATTTGATTAGATTTTGCACAAGGGAAATTTTCCTTTGTATTAACTAGGCATTTAATTCCAAGTCCACAGAAGGTAACTCTGAAACTGCAGTCTGTGGACGGCGCAGGCCCTGACCAAAAGCAGAGGCTCAGGCGGGCTGGCCACAGAGGATCAGGGCCAGCTGCTAAAGACTGTTTGACTCAAAAATTGTCATTTCAATTTTTCTAGCTTTCATTTTAAATTCTTTTTAAAAATGGTGTAGTTGTATTGTCCATGGCATAAATCTGGGAGCAGCACTTGCATTTGAAAGCTATAAAATACATTGTTCCACTGGGTATACTAAGGAGGGTACCCTATACCAATACACATAAATCAGGATAAGAATACTAAAAGCAAAGCAATTTGATTAGGTACTAAATTCAAAACATTACAAGATTGTGGTCTAAGAGCCATCAGGAGCTTCAGTCATCCTGCATCCATAGCATTGTCTAGTGTGGAAAATTAAAACGACAGTTTTAAAAGATAAAATCAGTCTCATTGCTGTTGAGCTTTAGGGTTCTTGCCAGCTTATCTTGGTTATGAGGTGTAATGCAATATTTTATACACATCTACTATAAACATTCAGACTTTTATAGACGTGTAAAAGGGTACCACTTGATGTAAAATAAAATGAATTACAACCTTATAAAATGTTCCATGATTTATTCTAACGTGGTTACACTCTTTCTTTACCCTTCTACCATCTTAAATCCCTAGGAGAAACTGAAGAGAAAGTGTAAATTTTACTTTAAAAGTTATCAGCAACAACATAGTTTTCCAATCAATGTCAGGGGTCAAAATCTACCTTTGCTTTTAGTATGAAACAATATCATCAAAGTTTATGCATTACAAAAGAATAAATTCTTTGAAGATTTCCAAGCTTATATTTATATAATGTGCCTCTATAATTTTCTTCTTAGTAGGCATAGAAAAATCTTACATTTATTGAATTTGTCACAAAATATGTTTTTTTAAATTTCAAATATACAATTTCCTTGATTTTCTAAAATAAACATAGTAAAACATACATCTCAAATATAGATTAAGAGGCTTCTTTTTTCAGTCTGTCCTATTCAATGCTATTTTTTTCTTATTTTATATTCTGTCAGTGACACTGCTATGAGCCTTATTTTTATTTTTTTTAATGTGTAAGAAACGTTTGGCAAGTAATAGCATTTCTTTCCTATCAAATTTTACAGCTTTTATGTAGCCAGCATTACCCATTTAAACTCATATTCATTCTATACATACTCGCTTTTGGTGATATTTCTTCTTTGTATGCCCTCTTATAATTAGGAAGAAAGCCCCAAAGGGCCCAATTAGCCAACACTTGAATGTAATTATAACTTTTGACTTTTATTTCTTTTTTCTTGTTGTTTGTACATCTGTGTAGTATATAGCATACCTATTTGGGAAAAGTTCCAACTAGGAATAAATGAGATACTGAGTTTTCTAGCTAATCTATGGCAAACATTCATCACGGCTGCCTAAAAGATGCTGTTTCCTTTCACCTATATTAAGGGCAGCAGAAGGAGTGGAACTGCCTTCTTTAGCTTCCTCTCGCATTTGGAAGTTGAACCAAACAACCTATCTTCCAGTCAATCCTGTGCCTGGTGTCAAATTATCATGTAAGTCTGACTTTATCACCTGGTAGATTTTTAAGAGGGCTGAAGTTTGAGTGATAAATTAGTGAAAGACATGTGATCAACCAGAATCCTTTTAAAGGAGACATCATAGAGTGATAGGAGATTAAGACCTGAGGGCAACAATTGGGATTTTACCATTCAGAGATTCCCGATTGTGATAGTGCCATAATTATGAGTTCTACAAGGGCTATCCCAGGCTAACAGACACCACTGTGAGAAGGCCCCCTCTCTCGTATTGAAGAGCTTCTTTCTTTTCTTGGGACATTTAAAGTTGTTCCCAATGTATGTTACATTTCCAGAGACCATATTTCTCATTATGAGGTAATGTATTTTCACCAGATTTGGCATTTTCAGTCTTGTGCTTTAGTCTCAGACATGTTAATGGATCACCAAATAAATGTTTTGTGTAAGTACTTTTGTTTTTATAACCTAGAAGGATGCACTAGTACAACTAGGTATGACTATGCAAATTGTTTGCTGTATTAATTTGGGAAGTTCTTTACATAAACTCTGCGTGTTAATGATGACCTTTAGAATTCTAAAATGTGGGGATTTGGGCTTCTACGCAAAGAGCTTGCTTACTAATGCACTTGTGTTGTTCCCAGTTAGGACCAACTATCACAATCTGTTACTATCCAAGCTTACTTGTTCACTTTTATATTCTTGTCTTTTCTATCTTGGATGGGTTATAATTATTTGACTGCATTATCACACTTAATCCTTATAATGACTCTAAAGCAAATTTTATTACTACCCTGATTTTATAAATGAGAAATCAAAAGCTTTCAAGGACAGCACTCTTAAATTTGGAGAAGAGAGTTTAGTGACATCTTTCTGACTTTAGAGCTAGAGAACATCCTCACTGATTCATAGAACAACTACTACTACGTTCTAAACAACTGCTTTGCATAAATAGACTGTTTCCTCTGCCATATTATCTCCATTGGCCCAGGTCACTGGCTTAGCCCCTTTGTTGTCTGCTTTGACCTTCTTCCTACTATCTGTTACCACTCAAATTTCCCATGTATCTGCCTTACTCTATCAACCCTTAGTTGGGTATATTTTAATACATGAAGGTATTACAGAGAGAAAATGCTTAGATAATTCAATCCTATCCTGCCAAGTAAAAAATTAAAAACCATGTCAGAGTTTATGTTTCCTTAGGACAATATCTGTGCATTAATTAATTAAATCTGTTTACAATGGATGCACCCATATCTGGAATGATTCAGTTTTATTTTACTTTAGCCTATGAGTATGTGGCTGAGTTATTCTTTGTTTCCTTGCCAATCAGGCTTGCTGATGCAGATCATAATAATCTGCAGAGTAAACATGAAATTCCTACAGTTATTGAAGGGTCTTGGCTTCTGAGTGAAGGCTCCTTACCCAGGTCTCAAGGTATAATATTCAAGTAGCATGGTCATTTTGGCTGGATACCTCTTTTAAATTTTGTATACTTTTTGTTCTTTATTAATGATAAAACTCAATAATTAAGAGATTGTACAAATGGCTGGCTATGCAAGCATTAATCTCCTTAGAAATAACATCTAAATATGAATGTTAAAGAGTGGTTTTATAATAATTTGTAACACAATAATAAGTAGGTTCTGCAGACCACTGATTCTAAGAACCAAAAACACTAAACAAAAAAATGGAACAGATGCATAGATAAAAGCCCATGCTGATGAAGAGGAAGAAGTCATTTCAGATAGAAGGATGAGGAGGCTGGTGCTTTTAAGGGAACTACACACAGAGAATTGATTCTAATCTGCCCTCCTTACTTCACTGTTTGCCTGCAATAGTATCAGTAAAAGTAGTTTTTGAGAGGCTAAATTTTAAAGTGTAGGTGTTTGAGCTGGATATGAAAAGGTGTGTCCCTTGTAGATAATGACACTATTAAAGGGTAGATTTCTATAGACATCAAGATATCATTGCATCAACCTAGTAGGACTTGATACATTTTTTCCCTGTCACTGTAAAACATCATCTTACAAGCAGGGCTAGCTTGCCCAAATACACTCAGATAGGTTTTCCAACACGGAAAGGGAGTATACAAACATGAATCACCAAAACAAGTGTAATAGATTATAATCCAGGGAAATGAAGATGTGAATCTGAGAAAAGAAATGATTAAGATAAATTTGCTGTGCAAATAGACTGATAAATTTTTTAATTAAATCCAAGCCCTAGTTGGTATGTAATATTAAAACATTGAAAAAATCTGAAACTGAAGTATCCAATAAGTAGGAAAGTGGAGGTATTAAGCCAGGAGAAAGAAGGAAATTAAAAGATGCTTCTAAAATGAATATACCTAGTGATAAAAAACTATAATCAATAGTAAACATAGGTTTAAATATCTGTGTTAAATATTAAAGAATGATCATCATCACAAGAAATTATGTGTCTATCATACATACATACACAATGTACACACACATTTTAAATGCCTGGAATAAAAATATAAATAAATAAATTCTAAAAAAACCAAATCCTAATTAATTATATTATTAATTCCCCCTCAAGAATGTGAGTTGTCATGCAATACTTGAAATGACAGAGACTTTTGTAGTTTATGTTGCTGGTGAGGGAGATCATCAACAGCAAAAACAACAAAAGGCCAAATAGGATTGATTATAGGCTACTAATGAGATTGAGAAACACTTAAGATTATGCAAATATTCTGTTTGATAAGATGAAAATGTATTTATCAGACAAATCTCAAAAGCAAGCAAAATCAGCATCAGAAAAAAGAGAAGCCAACAGGAAATTCTACGTTTATCTTAAATTCCACAACATGATGTGTGTTCTTTTCTTTTTGCCTCAAGAGTGACGTTTTATTTAGCTTTTAGCGCAGGTTAATTGGTGGCAGATTTTCTGTCTTTGTTGATCTGAAAATCTTTATTTTGAAGGGTATTTTTGTTGGGGATAGATATCCGAGTTGGCATTTATTTTCTTTAAACATTTACAGGCCTATTGTTGCCTGACTTAATTTTTGTTGAGAAGTCACCTGCAGATTGTGTTGTTGCTCCTTTGGATGTAATGTGTGATTTTCCCTCCTTTTGCTACTTTTTTTCTTCAGTTTTAAGCAGTTTTGTTGTTATATGTCTAGGTGTTGTTCTCTTTTGTATTTATTCTTTTGGAGACTTACAGGGCTTTTACAAAGTGTTACTGTCTTCCATTGCTTTTGTTTATTTGTTCTGTTTTTTAACTGATGGGCATTATTTCTTCAAATATTATTTCAGTTCCATTCAGTAATGGATTCAATTATTGTTGGTTATACTTTGGAGAATGTCTCAGTTGTCACTTATGCTCTTACTATTTTAAGTTTTTTCTCTTTATAATTTATTCCCCCCTTTCCTTCCATTTTTGTAGGCTTCATTGGTTTATCTTCCAGTTTACTGATCTTTTTTTTGTTCTGCTGTGTTGAACGTACTATTAAATCTTTCCCCCAAGTTCTTAAATTGAGTTGTTACACTTAGGTCTAGAATTATCATTTTATTTTTTTCTAGATGCTATTCTCTAGTTAAATTTCTGTATTTTCCTTTGTTTTTGTGCATGCACACACATCACACAATATTTCTACGATCCTCTCTTTGCTCTTCTAGCAATTTTAACAATTAAATATTGGATGTTATACATGGTCTATCCAGAAAGTATCCAGCCATGTAATATGAAAAATAGAGACATTTATTGAAGAAGATACAAGATAAAATAAACATTGTATATAGGACCTTTGTATACCTCAGACCCCTTCAAAGTAGGAATCTTGGGACCTCGGGACCTCACATAGTTCTCCTAATCACCATCAGCTGCCCGGTTGTATTTCCCTGAATCTTGACAGTCTTAAATCTCTTCCCTTTCAAAGGTGATTTTAGTTTTGGGAAAAGCCAGAAGTCACAGGACACCAAATCTGGGCTGTGTGGGGCTGAGTCACCTGGATGATTTCATGTTTCACCAGAAGTCTTTCACGAGATGTGATGATGTGTGCCATGAGTGGATATGCTGTTGTCTTGATAAAGCTGCCAGTCACCAGTTGCCCATAGGTGCAGCCTTCTGAGTCATCTGAATAGTTTCTACGGAGAAATGTTCAAGCTTAATGCAAAATTCGGTACAGATTTGTTGCTGTACTTACTCATTTTAAATGCAACAGCTACACAGTACACATGCTCACTCAACAGCATCTACCATCCCCACTGACCAGTGCAGTGAAGTCACCATTGTTCACTCATGCACATTCCAGTGCACTCTCCTTACCTATCAGGTTATAAAGATGTCATGCAAGCCATCCTCGTTATATTAACAATGGTTGGACATTTTCCTGACAGGCCTCATACATAAAAATCACAGATGATTCACATGATATCACTGTCCTCTAAACCGTTTCTTCCCTTTTTACTGTTAGGCAGACTAGAGGCTGATCACTGAATCCATGTAGAGACTGAGCTGAGGTAAGGCTGAGTTATGGTTTTGGTTCTGGTTTGAATGAGGCTTCATCTAACTGGCTAACAGGTGCTTTCTCCAAGGACATAGTCATTCAGAGCATTTAACTGAGATCTTTTGTGTTTACTGGAGATCCTCAGTTAGCTGTTCCTAAACCTAATCTGATCTCCTTAGAAGGAAAAGGGATTTTTCTGATTAATTTCTTGTCCTGTTGTCTCTCCAGTTTTAGATTTTGACAGATGTCTTGGGAGAAAGCTGCCTGTCCAGCTCAGGGTTCTGCCCACCAGTCTCAATAGGACAAAAGACCCCGTTTTCAGTCCAGAGCTAGATGGACCCCATGAAGCTTTACTAACTCTTGTTTTATGTGCTTCTATCCTCAGGAGTAGAAAAACTACTGGAAGTTCCCTGAAGGTATAGAGGCTCCAGGGAACTTAAGAAACAGGGCATGCCAGACCTCTACGACCAGACCCTACCCCAAAAAATAACATCAAAACAAGCTGCAGCCTTTACAAGACCGACTGAAACACGCTGCTCTACAACCACCCCAACCACTTAATAAAAGCTCAAAACCCCCACCCCTCAGTGCTGGTGTATCTCTCCACACCAAGCTCCTCTCCCTTCTTGGAGAGTGAATGAAAAACTTTACACTCTGCACTTTCTTCTTTTTCTGAATTCTTTCACAGCCTGTATCGCTGACCACCCTAAAAAGTCTAATTATTCCTGTATATTGGCCACTGTTGCATATATTTTCAGCTCCCAAAGATTACCATAAATTGCTGGTTTCTCTGCCTCCCTGGCCATTTGAACAAGCAAAGTACATATTCACAGATCTGTGCCCTGCATTCGGATTTGGCAATACCCCCTCCCTACCAAAAAATGCAGCTGCAGACACTCAAGTTCAATTCACTCAGCCCTCTTATCCTTAGGACCTTGGTGCTATAGTCATGATTATTTTCACCAGCAATGCTTTCTGCCTTCTACTGGCTTATTTTTAGTTGCTTCTCTTGGAAAGTTTGTCTACCACAAGCCCCTTTAAGCTAAAAAGAACTTTTTGAATGTGTTTTTTTTTAATTTATAAAGAAATATTTGTTGAATGTCTTCTGAATTATAGTTTATATTATTCTTCACAATAAATCTAGGAGCATATATAATCTTTTCCATTTTTAATAATTGAGTTAAAATCACATAGTCTCTCCAATTCACATAGTCTCTAAGAAGCATATTTTTAGATCATCTTTTCTGTTTTATTTGGAGGGAAACACTGTGTTTTTCTACCATATTCAATTTCCTGATGCTGTTGGAAATGAAAGAAAGGTAGGGCACCTTCAGAATTCTCAAATGAAAGAAATTTGCAATTCTCTAAGAAATTTGCACTTGTATCAAGGAAAAATTATGCAGTGTCATTTTCTGTAATCTCTGTTCAGATCAATGTGCTAGAGTCGTTGTAGCCAACAAGCCACAGGGAGAAATATTGTGGAAAAAAAATCACCATAACTGTATTATATACAACATGGATAGGAAACGTTTTTTGTGCCAGGCTCTCAACATGTATTAACATGTTTAGAACTCCAAGCAACCCTGTTTTCCTGATCCCTTGTTATTCTCTTTTACCAAGGTTGAAACTAAGCCTCAGAGAAAGTAATGACTGAGCCAAACCTCATAAGAAAGCTCAAACACTATTACGTACTCTGCCTCAAAAATGAGAAGGCATTCCCTTTTTGTCGTGTGAGAAACTAAACCATTCCAACTTAGGAGAACCAAAGAGAAAAATTTGTGTTGGACTCTTGCAGTGATTACACCTCAAATAATTTACCTTTATATCTAGAAATCTGTACTGGGAAATGAGTAACTCATGTCTACTCTATCTCCACTTCCCATTATTAATGGTCTCTTTCAAAAACACAACGTTCTTAGCACGTTTGAAGATAAACATATTGGTCACTATATGTAAATATTTTGAAGTCAATTTGTGAATGAGCAACATATTAACCTTTTCTACAATATGGAATACAACTCTAAAGTGATGGGAAAATGGACTATTTATGAGATGATATATTTCCATTTCCTCTGTTTTTTATTATTACAAGTTGGTTGCAGTAGATTCATTATTTTATGAAAAAACATAATTCTGGCCCCCAAATTTCTTTTGAGTACAACAAATAAAAATTGTTGGAAAAAACTTACAGTTATGACTGCCCCTTTCCATTTTCATTACAAATGAAGCTCTGTGGTCGATGATCTACAAAACTATTTTCAAGATTTAAGTGCTAATGCATGGGAGCATTCTAATGCAAACAGTTCCTTTAAAGTACTTCAGTGCCTACAGGGTTGGGGGAGGGACGTGCAGAGGTCCCTTAATCCTGTGTAGATCTTTCCATTAATGTGGTGCCATGGAATTACCTTAAACATGCATGAGATAAGTGGTCTCACTGGGAGAGCCTTGGCTTCTTTTCACATTATCTTCCTCTTAACTAAAATTTTGCAAACCATTCTAAATAAAGAAATAACTCCAGCTGTAATGGATGAGTTTTAGTTTAGGATTATTTTATTAAATATTGAATATTTTATTCTTTGAAAACATATGGCATGCAAATGTTGAGGATTTCCAAAGAAGCCGGCTTCTTACTGGAATAGCAATCCATTTGTTAGTGCATAAACACTTAGTTAAAGTTAAGTGTTTAAAGTGTAAATATGTTGTGAGAATTTCAGAGTGTAGGTGTATCACCACAAGTTGAGTTTAGCAAAGTCAATACATGCTCACTATAGTCAGATTAAGAATTAGGGTGGTTCCAATGGTGAGATCTGAGTCGATAATCTGCATGACATATAGCACTGGCGTATGTACAAACCACATGCTGCATGAAAGTGAAGAAAAAGAATTTGGGTAACCAATTAACTAATTCAGCCTAAACAAGGAAACTTCTCAAGAAAAGTGGACAAATCTATCTTTCCAAGTAATCTGTATTTGTTTCATGATAAAATTCCACTTCACTTTTACCTCTTTAGTTGTGCAAAATATTACAAGATAGTTTCATATGTTAATTAGCTCTTGATAAATTTTTGTATTTAAGAATTAGATTTTTAGATGTTAGCTTCTATTTTTATATTTTACTCTAACCATTACACAGTTCAAGTACAGAAAAATCAAATCATAGTAAAAAATGGAAATGCAGAAATGTAGCATTCTGTTTATAAGAGAACTATGTTTTCTGTTTTTCTCTCTTATTTCCAATCCATCCAATTTTTTTTTTAAGTTTTTATTTATTTATTTTTAGAGAGTAGGGAAGAAAGGGAGAAAGAGAGGAAAGAAACACTGATGTGTGAGAGAAACATTGATTACCTTTAGCACACCACCTGCCAGGAACCAGCCTGCAACCCAGGCATGTGCCCTGAGCAGGAATGGAACCTGCAGCCTTTCCCTTTGTGGGACACTCTCAACAACTGACCCACACTGGTCAGGGCTCATCCAATTTTTTAATGGAGCCCATCCATTGTTTTTTGTTTCTTTTGAAATATTTTATTTATTTATTTATTTTTAGAGAGAGGGAAAGGGAAGGACAAAGAAAGGGAGAGAAACATCAAGTGTGGTTGCCTCTAGTGTGCTTCCTACCAGGGGCCCAAACTGGCCCTCAACCCAGGCATGTACCCTGACTGGGAATTGAACCGGTGACCCTTTGGTTCACAGGCCAGCACTCAATCACTGAGTTACACCAGCCAGGGTCTATCCAATGTTTTAATGGAGAAAGAATATTCTCTTAGTTGTTGACAAGGTGTCAGTAAGCAATGTGGCCAGAAAGAGTAGATTTAATATATCATTATGAACAGCCTCACATTCTGTTCAAACATTTTAGCTATGACCAGTATGGTGAAATAAATTTCATCCCAGACTCTGCCATTTACCAGGTAACCTTGTAGAAGTAACATATTTAGAATACATCATAGTTTGTGTCTGCCATGTGAGAATAACTATATGTGTACTATAATATATTTGTGGAAGTAAAATTAGTAACATTTTGAAGAATTTTTAAATTATAAAATTCTATACAATTGTTGGTAATTACTTTTAGATTGTTACTATTAAAGGTTCTGCTGATACTGGGTCATGGGAAACTGTTCTCCCTCCCACTGCAGTATATAGCTAGACATCTTTACTCCTTCTATTTTATAGAGTGGGGAGTCCAGCTCTGAAAGCCTACTCTAAATTACATGCAAAGAAAAACAAATATCAAGAATGATGTTCTCATTCCATTGTTGCCACCCACCCGAGTTATCCCCACCATCACCCCGTATTTATAACAACAGTTTTACTTGATGAAGTGCCCTGTAAATCAAATCGAGATTTTACAAGGTCTTTTTTTATTTCACAGATTTAAACGTAGATTGAATGCTTGTATAAATATTGTACCATTTTAATAAAATACTGGCTTAACCAAAATACCATTAAATAGCACAGAACCAATAAATAAACCAACATTCCAATCCAGACATATTATTAAGGGAGGAAGCATTTAGATATATAAAATAGTTCTACATTATAGGAGTTAACTCTTAGATACCAGATGTTTTAATCTGTGTGTGTCCTTTTTATGATACAGTATGTTTTAAGATACTTTGTAGTCACTAATTGGAAAAGCCTCACTTAAGTATTTTTGTTCATCTCAATTTTAAATGATGTATACTATTGAAAATGTTCTGGCTTTGATCTTTAGTGCCTCAAATGAATAATGTCTATTGGAAATTTATGATTTCTTGTGCTATCAACAATGAATGTCCCTACAGTAAAGCAATAACATTTTCTTTATTTAATTGTTCATGTGCCAATCTCTTGTTTGTGATGCATATTGAAATCTCAGAGTTCTTTCAACACTTTGATTGTCTTCTATATATGTTGCCATTCCTGATCCTTTATAAGGAAGGCTTGATGTGTGCTGTTTTCAGACATTTGTTTTACTATAGTTTTACTTTATGTTGGTATCTTTGTTAGCTGTTTAGAGCTGAGAAGTAAATAGAACAGCATGTAGAGCCACAAAAGCATCAACAAATATTTACTAAGGATTTCTTCTGAACTTACAAAGCCAGAATTATACTGGCTTCTGCTGTGAAGGTAGTAACGATCTAAAAACACAAATGGTCGTGTGTGAGCATTAGTCAGTGTGAAGTAGGACAGTATAAAGAAAACTGGCTTTGCCATCTGGGCCCAGTTTAGGAGTTTTGCTCTCTGAGTCTGGTAAATTATGTAGCATCTCTTGACATCAATCTCAATAAATAAACAAAAGCTAGCATCATTAATGAACTATGCTGAATAGGATTAAATTTGTTTCGTTTGATTATACATGTTAAAGCCACAAGCTCTGTGACAGGGGAAATCATCCATCCACTCTATTTTCCTATCAGTGAAGTGCTGTGAGTTCCCTTGAAGGAGCTGTAAGCTTGCAGGAAAGAATGTGATATGTAAGTCTAACTGTTGGGTATTGAATAGTAAGGGACAGTGCTATTAATCTTCAATTATAATAACAGTGGGCATGTACTTTTAGAAAAACAGAAGACAGTTTTACCAGCCACGCAAATTAACAAGGATCCAAGAGACGCTTCTGCTTAAAGAAAAAAGAAAAAAAAAAGTATATTAGTTTGCTAGGGCTGCCATAACAACATATCACAAACTGCATGGCTTAAAGGACAGAAATGTGTTTTCTCACATTTCTGGAGGCTAAATATCCAGGATAAGGCATTAACAGGTCTGGTTTCTTCCAAAGCCTCTCTCCCCAGCTCGGATGGTCATCATCTCACTGTCTTCATATAGCCCTCCCTGGGCCAGTATGTTGTCTGTGTCCTAATCTCCTCTTGTGTATGGACACCAGTCATACTGGATTACAACCCACACATAGGACTTTATTTAACATTAATTATCGCATTAAAGGCCCTATCTTCAAATACAGTCACATTCTAAGGTACTAAGAGTTAGTACATCAATGTATACATTTTAGGGAGTAACTATTCAGCCATAACAGATGGTTTTCCAAGAAATTCTAAAGCCAGTAATTTGGGGATGATCTCTTAAGTAACCAAAGATATAAGGTGGGTGAGAGTGTGTGTTGTGGGGAGGGACCATATTGTAAGTGAGGGCAGTTGCATAATCAGAATAAGCAACCTGTCCTAGGATTTTTACTTCTTTATATTAGTTTAACCATTTATGACTGGCCTGTATTTATATTAGCCATCATGTTTTTTTTTTCTTTTCTGTTAGTCCTGTTGCTCCAAGATAATTGAAGTAGTATAATGCTTGATATTTCTCTCACAGGAGGTAAAAGAGAGAGAGAAAGAGAGAGCAAAAAAAAAAGTGGCGTACAAATGTATACAGAAAATGGAAAATGCTCCTAAAAGTTCTGGTGGACCATGAAAAATTTTATAATAACAAAATGTGGATATTTTTATATTTTAAAAACAAAAACTGCCCTGGCTGGTATAGCTTAGTGGATTGAGTGCGGGCTGTGAACCAAAGCATCGCAGGTTTGATTCCCAGTCAGGGCACATGCCTGGGTTGCAGGCCATGGCCCCCAGCAACCGCACATTAATGTTTTTCTCTCTCTCTCTCTTTCTCCCTCCCTTCCTCTCTAAAAATAAATAAATAAAATATTTTTTAAAATCTTAAAAAAAAACTATAGATACATCTTAGTTATTTGACATACAAAAATGTGAGGAGAACTTGAGAAAATAATGCATGTGCTTATACTTTCTCTGATCATAGATTTAAAACAAACAAATTAACTTCTCTAAAACATTTGTTTTAACTTGACTGGTATTGAGTTGACCAATGACAGTTTTTCTGTTTGTATGCACAAGTGAATTGAATTATTTCTAGTTATGAATTCATGGTATTTTACAATGAGTGATAACATGACAAACCTAGTGTTACAGGTGGTAAAGTTTTGGTTCTTAAACAGAAGAACTACGAAAAGGTAAGCTGAGAAATTTATTCTGTTCAAAGAAGTGACTCTCACTATGTAAAATGCTATGGTATGTCTATGATTATGGATAAGTTTCAAGTCTTTGAAATCTAGTTCAAAGTAAACATAAAAAGCAAGAACTGTCATTACAAAATGTATGGGAAGCAATAGGATATAAAAGGAATATGCCAAAATCAAATTTTAGAATATGATTAGCTATTTATTCATGTGAATAAATCAGTACAGATATAAGGGCTCTTTAGTTAGCTTGATAAATCAAATATCTGTGCTTGATTTCATATGTGAGTTATTTGCATTTTTAATTTTTCCATATATCATTTTAATCAAAGGTCAAAATAAAATCAGTTCAGTGTAGCTATTTGTAAAATGCAAGACAAGAACATTTGAACTATAGAGATAATGATTCATAATTAGAAGCCTGACAAATTATAATTTTGCATATTTTAAGATACATCTTTGGAAAAGTTTTAAAAGATATTCTAAGCAATTTCATTTTCATAAAATTACCGTAATGTAGAATCTCAACATGCACCATGGTTTCTCTGAATTGGACTTTATGACTCTGTGGCCATGTGTTAATGAGGTGAACTGTTCCTCTCACGAAACTCATATGTAGAAGTCCTAACCCCTAACGTTTCAGGATATGATCTTCTCCAGAAATAGGATCGTTGCAGGTGTAGTTGGCTGAGTTGAAATGAAGTTGTACTGAGCTGGGGAGCAGACCGTTAGTCCAGTATGAACTTGTGTTGTTTTGAAAGGAAGACATTTGAACACAGGTACGCATATAAGGAATGAGTGTGCACATAATGGTGGCCATCTCTGTAAGTAAAATATACTCCATAAATTGTAAGAAATAAATGTTTGTCTAAGAAAATATAAATTTTCAAAATTGTTCACCAAAGCAGTGGAACACCTAAAGTGACCTAAGTGATATGGAAAAAAATTGGAAAAAACTATCACAGAGATGCCAACCACAAAGTACCGATTAGTTACAAAACGATCCGGAGAGAATGTTAGTAAATGTTCATTGACGCGTATTTTTAATGTGTTTAGATGTTTTCCACAAGAAACGTGAAGAAGAGGGAACTTGCCACACCTTTTTATAAAGAAAGCAGGGCATTACCATGAACAAATGGGAAAGAGTGTCATGAAAACCAAAACTGCTGAAATTCAACTATGACTACCTATATATTCTAAGATGGTAAAGAAAGGTATTCATAGGTTCATTTCAGTAGATAGGGAGTAAAAATTTTAAACATTTAATATATATTCTTCATTAACATTTCTAAGTAAAATATAAGGAGGAAGGCCTTAAGATTATGTAGGCATGCATAATATGATAATTGCAGGGATGATTCTAATTTGAACTAATGTTAATTTTTAGTATATTTTCTTGATTATGCTATTATAGTTGTCTCATTTCCTCCCCTTTATTCCCCTCTGCCCTGTACCCCCTTCTCACCCTCATTCCCCCCTTAGTTTATGTCTATGGGTTATACATATAAATTCTTTGGCTTCTACATACCCTCTACTATTCTTAACCTCCCCCTGTCCACTTTGTACCTACTATTTATGAACTAATGTTAATTAAATGCTTATTGTTGTGCCTGGCACTCTTCTAACCAGCCTATCACATACTGTAATGCCACACCACTAGGCAGCTGTTATGATTGTCCCTATTTTACAGATGAGAAAGCACTGACACGGAAATGTCAAGTAAACTCTCCAGGGTGGATGATGTTAGTAACTGGTGGAATTGAATACAAAGCAAAATGGTCTGACTCCAGAATTTGTCTATGTAGCAGAGATCATCTTTTAGAGTGGCCATACAACATTCCATGTACAGAGACCTGTATAAAGACTCAGCTCTCTCCTGAGAAAGGGGCAGAGAGGTAGGCTTGAATAAACTGGAAAACATTTTGTTTTGGGTAAGAAAACAATATTGCATATGTACACAAAGCTTTTTATACAACATTTATTATTGTGATGTTTTCAATAGCAGTGACTGGAACTATACTTAAGATTATGTCTGAAAATAGTTAAATAAATTCAGTATATTCATACAATAGGATACTATGCTATTAGTATTTGGTAATGGATTCATTAATACACACTAATGTGAAAAGATAGACATGCTACATGGGTAAGTAAAATAAAGAAGGTGCAGAATAGTACATATAATAATCTGATTAATCTAGAGAAGATTTATAGACTAAGTTCACCATAGATATGTATGCATATACAAAATTCTTTAAGGATATGCAACAGACTAGTAATGTTGTTTAGTTCTGGGAAGTTCACCTGGGGCTTGGGGGCATGGGAAGTAGAGAGTGACATATATATTTAAGAATATTTTTCTATTTTAAAAATCATGTTAGCATGTTATATATGTTATATATTTAAAGTATATATCATATGTAACATATAGATAAATGTAGATTAGATATAGTTATAGATCTAGATATAATATAGATACAAATATACATACGGATATATATCTATGCAGATATATAGATATAGATGATATAGACATAGATATAGAGATGATGGAGATGGAGAAGGAGATGGAGATGGAGGAGATGGAGATGGAGATGAGATGGAGATGGAGATGGAGATGGAGATGGGGATGGGGATGGGGATGGGGATGGGGATGGGGATGGGGATGGGGATGGGGATGGGGATGGGGATGGGGATGGGGATGGAGGAGATGGAGAGAGTTTGCCCAGGTGAGGCTGCGGTGGGAGTGCATACAGCGATGGAGTGTCTGGAATGGCCCTGAAATGAAGTAAATCAGAGGTAATACAGAGGTTAACAAATACACTGATAGTCATTTGCAAGTTGACCAGCATTTGACCCCTCACTGTGGCTATAAAATAAGTTCTATAGCCTCAGAACAGTTCTATTCTTTTCCTAAGAGAGATGACAACATCTTAATAACTTACTACTAGTGTTACAATAGAAAATTAAATGCTTTCATGATCTATAAAGATAATTTTAATATAAAAAATATAACCACCAAAAAATATATTTTTAGAATTGTGACCTTATGCAGACTTCTCTAAACCTACCACAGAGTTCACATAGAATAAAACTTTATTAAATTTGACTTGAGAGATATATACAGTATATTAATCTATTGAAGGAATTTCTAATTTTATAATGATACAAGCACATACAATAACCAATAAGTTAATAAAATGTTTCCTGTTAGACATTCTAGTAAATACATGTGTCTGCTCTCTGCTTGCATTTATTAGGGTATCTTTAAATATAATTCTGTCATGATAAATGTTCAAATGAAACTTTTAATTTTTAAGGGTGCTTTGAATTATTAAACAAATAGCGTTTTTCTTTTGTTATAGATTTTATTATATATGAACACTCTGAGGATTGTTAACTTAATCTTGTTATATATGTTACTTTTCATGCAAATCATTTTACTAAATGATCAGGTAATTGGTCTTCCAAGTATGAAAGTCAACTTTGTGATTATTGCATATTTCTTATATTGAAAGAAAAACTCATAGACTATAAAACCTTTCATACCATCTTTTAGAATTGAATATGTGCTAATTAATTGAATCTTCTGGAAAATGTAGTTTAATTTTGAAATACTGAGAAGATAACTCTATAATTCAGTGTTTCAAATTTCCTCCTAAATGAGTCAGGTCCAATGATCATAATGAGATCTAGGACCTCTAGGTTTTCCGAGACATTGGTGATCACTGCACAATTGTGTAAATGGAGATGTAGAAAGTGTGGTAAAGTAAGAATGTATTTTGACAGCATAATATAGTCTGGAAGATATTTTTCTGAATAAATTCCAAAAATTGCCCAGAGGTATTTTGTTATTTGACTCTTTCTTTTAATAGTTGGTGCTGAAAAAGCAAAATAAAATAGCAGTCATACTAAACTAACAATTGACTTTTCTGAGAGATTCAGTTTTTGTTAATTATAGTTTAATGGTACTTGGAGTTTGTTTATTAAAAAAAAATACATAGACACATCTCTTTGGTTTTGTTTGTATGGTTCGCCTCTTTTAAAGGCCTCATTTTATGCTCTCTGCTGCAAAGAAGAAATGGCAATCCAATTTCTCAATTCTAAAACAGTGCATTTTGATGAAAAATGGCTTTCTTTTTTTTGCTAAAGGAAATTTAAAATTCTAAGCTTATTAAATTTTGGGGGTAATGATTTTTTTAAAGATTTTATTTATTTTTATAGAAAAGGCTGGGGGGGGGGAAGAGAGGGAGAAAAACATCTATTGGTTGCCTCTCCTATGCTCCCAGATCTGCCCCCACAACCCAGGCATGTGCCCTGAGCGGGAATACAGCTGGCAACCTTTTGCTTTATATAATGGTGCCCAACCAGCTGAACCAGACTGGACACAGCAGGGTAAGTTTTAAAATGTTTTTTTTTTACTATTTATTGTCATTTTGTCAATAAAGAACAATGTGATTTCATAGAAAGTTTTGAAAATATGGAACATGGAATATGTATATATAGATACAATTTTATATACACAATTATATATGTATATATATATACACATATATGTATGTGTATATATATGTGTGTGTGTGTGTATACACACACCACACACTGTTCTATGGACCTCATAGACTAACTTCTTTAAGTTTTTTTAAATTACTCTGAAGGAATTAATAATAAATATATTTTCAGGATACTTTTTCAGGACTAAACCTTGTGGAACTCCAGTACTGACTGGTCCAAGAGCAAGAGTAACCAGTTATGTGACAACAAAGTTCCAGGAATAGGATAAAAGTAAAACAAGTGATTTTATTTATGTGCAATGTATTAAAGTACTTGTCCATTTATTCATTTATGCATTTAGCCAACAAATTTTACGGCATACCTAATATAAGCCAAGCAGTAAACTCACTGCTGGTTATGTAGTGATGAGAAAGCAGGTATATGTTTGTGCCCACTTGGAGCTTAGAATTCCCAGGCAGAAATAGAGATTACAAAATAAAAATCAGCACACATTCCATTATACTCTGTGAGTTGTAATACTTATTTTTAACTGCTTGTTTTCTACTTAATATATCATGAATGTTTCAAAAGCTAGATCATTCTAATTTTCTGCTCAGAACTTTCCAGTGACTTTCCATCCATCTCTGAGTAAAGCCTTACACCATTCCACTAGCCTATAGCAATGATTTTCAAATGGTGTGCTATCAGAAATTTTAAAACATGCAATACATGGCTTAATAGTCAGGAGCACATACCTCCTTTCCTTCAAATTGTCAAATAAAAGAATAACAACAGGGGTGGAGAAGATGGCTGGCAACCAAGTAGGTGGAAGCTGAGCCCACTTCTTCATGCCCCCAGCATAGATTTTTAGCTGATCTTCTGATGTGACCTGAAGACTCAATGGAATTTTAGCTGATATGAATTTTTGAAGCCAAGGAATACAAAGGAAGCTTTGCACTGTCCCATAAGAGATTTTATAAGTTGAAAAGAAAACTTCCTGTGTGAGGTGCCTTCAGTAAAGGAGAGAACAGAGAACTAGACTACAAAAAATATAGCTTGGTCACTCTTGCCCCTCCCAGGGCAGGGCCTTGGCACTACACAGGGAACCTCCAGCCTTTATTGGGAGAGACTTGGGAGGATATACAGAGTCTGGAAGACAGGCTGCACACACATAGTGAGCAGCACATCCATAGCTGCAGTGCCAACTGGGAGAGTCCAAGAGGCAAATTCTAGCTCCTAAAACTGTTGGAGACACTGGCAGATGGTGGCCAGCACTGACGGAGAAAAACTTTTTGCCTTTTGGGGAAGTGGAGTGCACAGAGAGTTGGGCAGTGACTCAGAGCTGCAGTGTGGCTAAGTGGGGACTTTTTTCAAGAGAAGAGCGGGGGCCCTTCTCTTTGGTTAGAAACTCACATGCATGCAGCAGCCCTGCCAGCAAAGAGGTCCAATTCAAAATGTGATTCATGCCCATTGAACCCAACTGGCCAGGAAGAGTAGAAGGCTATATAGTGAAGGGATTGCAGGGCCCCACGTGGCATGGCTGGTGAGCAGGGAGCTGCATGTAGAACTGAGAGTTTGAGTCTAAGCCTCCTGAGAAATCAGTGAGCTAGGAACTGGATGGTCTAGACCTGAATGCCTGAGATTCTTTGCAGACAGGCAGGGCCACTCAAACCATAAAATACAAACCTGTTGGAAGGGAAAGGCATGCCCATCCCCTACCTGCAGGATTGCATACTCCACAGAACAGTAAGGGCAGGCTCAAGAATCCTCTTCTGGGCACATGTCTACAGGGGAAATAAAGAGAATCTCCAAAGAAGTCCTTTATGAACTTTGATTACACACTATGCTGGCTCCTTCTTGGGCCCTATTACACTGAAAACAGCAGAGCAGAGAGATTAGAAATTGGTGCAGCAAGAGGTATTCAAGGCCCCACCCAGCCTCCACTCTCACACAGAGCAGCTGTCAGCACCAAGCAGAAAAGAGCTGACCCTTTTACACAAATTTGTCCCTCACATGAAACAGACAGATAATTCATCAGAAACTATATATTAGTGGAAATAATATGGGACAGACTAAGACATGTGGTGCAGGACTGGAAACACACCCACCATCTTCTCTGAAGGCTGAATAAACATTTCCATGATCCATAAATTCCAACCTCCTGATTTCACCAGAGACCCCACCTGGAGGCAGGTGGAAGTGGTACATGTGGTACTGTTGGACATTAAATGAACCACCCCTGGGCCTTGTGCAGGTAAAAAGCCAGTAGGGTAGAACAACGAGGAACAACCAACACTGACAGAGACAGCCACAGACTGTGGATCACTTGTAGACTTGAACAGGCTGCCTAAAGCTATACTGGGGCACCAGCTGACATAGGGACAAATCCTGAAGGAAAAGGCAGTAGACTCTGTTGATATAAATTACACCTCATTCTTTTTCATTATTTTGGCTATTTTTTCCTGTATAGCTTTTTAACATTGCTTTTCTGTCTTTAATTTTGTTCCTATTATTTCATTATTTTTATGTTTTATTTTATATATATTTTATTTGTATTATTTTTAAATTTTTATTTTATTTTAAATTCCAATCAAATATTTTATTCTTCTCCATTTTTCCTTTTATCCTTCTCCTGCTTATTTTTATTTTAAATTTTATTTTTCCCTTTCTATGCCTTGTTTCTTTTCCACACTCTTACTATTTCTCCTTCCTCCATCCTTTCAAAACCATCTTTCTTTCCATTAGTTATCTCACATTCTTTTTCTCTTTCTTATAATATCCTTATTATCAGTCCATCTTTATTACTATTTACTTGGCTGTCATAATATTGACATTGTTGTTGCATTTATTTAATTTTATCCCTAGTTCACTATTTTTTAGGTTTTAAATCTCATATTTTATTATTCCCCTGTACTACTCCACTTTGTTTTCCACTTGCCCTGTTTTATTTTTAAGTTTTTGTTTCTCTCTTCCTTAGCCTCGTTCCTATTCTTTACACTTATTTTATCTCCTCCCTCTATATTCTCAATATCAGTATTATTTCCTTTAGTTATCTCACCATAATTTTTTTCTTTTCTTTCCTTTTCCTTTCTTATAATATTATTATTTTATTTCCACCTGTATTAATCTTTGCTCCTTTGCCATTGATATGGCTGTGGTGGTTGTTTTTCTTCAAATTGGTTCCAATTTTTTCACTATGTTTTCCCCAAACCTCATATTGCACTCTTCCTTTTTCTTATTCTAGTTTGCATTGTTTCCTCCCTATTTTACTTACATTGTACATTTTGTTTTCTCTTTTTCTTCACTGTCTTCTTTTCCCTATCCTTATTTGTCCTCCCACTACCCTCCTAAAATCATTTTTCTTGCTGTAAGTCACCTCATATTTTTTTCCTTTCTTATAATATTCTTATTCTCTTTCCACATTTATTAATCTTAGCTCATCTGTTGATATTGCAGTAGTGGTTGGGGGTATTTTGGCTGCTGTGGGTGTTCTTTGCTTCTTTTGTTTGTTTTGTTCTGCAAGTTCCTGTATAAGAGCATATAACACCCACCATGGGGGTTGTGATTCTCAGTCAGCCAGCCAGAGGGGAGAACCCATCAGTGAATGAGCCAACAACAACAAAAACCCAATGACAACAACAGAGCCCACATAAACTGCATAAAGGATGTCCTTTGAACTCAGCAGTTCAAGGAGCCACTGAGTCCCACAAGACCCCTAATAAAAGGCTGCCCCATGAGGAAAGGGAGTCAAAGCAGATCAATCTAATACACAGAAACAAACAAAAAGAGCCACCTAAAATGGGGAGATACGGAAACAACTCCCAATTGAAAAGAAAGAGTGCTCAGTGAAACTGAGGCAAGCAATCATTCAGACATAGAGTTCAAAATAATGGTTATAAGGATGGTCGAGGAGCTCAGTGAGAACTACACAAAACTATGAAAGTTACAAGGAACATATTGAGAAATATATCAGCATTAAAAAGGACATAGAAACTATGCATAAGAGCTAGTAGGAAATGAAGAAAACAATATCTGAAATGAAGACTACTCTAGAAAGAATTAAAATTAGGTTAGATGGAGAAGAGGATTGAATCAGTGAGTTGTAGGACAAGGTAGAAAGAAATACCCAATCAGAGCAACAAAATGAAAAAAAGACTCAAAAAGAATGAAGATATTTTAAGGGAGCTGGGGGACAATATAAAATGTAACAATATTCACATCATAAGGATTCCAGAAGAATAAGAAATGTGGAAAGGGATAGAAAGCCTGTTTGAAATAATGATGACAGAAACTTCCCTAACTTGGTGAGGGGAAAAATGTCATGCAAGTTCAGGAAGCACAGAGGGTCCTAATCAAGATGAACCCAAAGAGGCCCACTCCAAGACACATATAATTAAAATGGCACAAAATTTGAAGACAAAAAATCTTAAAGGCAGCAAGGGAGAAACAGTTTGTAACATACAAGGGAGCTCTGATAATGCTATCAGCTGATTTCTCTACAGAAATATTAGAAGCCAGAAAGGAATGGTAAAAATATTCCAAGTAATGAAAAACAAAGATGTGCAACCACGACTACTCAACCCAGCATGGCTGTCATATAAAATGGAAGACAAAATAAGGAGCTTACAAGATGAAAAATGGCTAAAAGAGTGCTTCTTCACTGAACCAGCATAGCAAAAGATGCTAAACACACTGCTTTAAGAAGACGAAGATGGGAGAGCAGGGTGGAAACACATGCCCAAAAGGAAAACATGGCAATGAATAAATCTCTATCAATAATAACCTTTAAATATACATGGATTAAATGCTGTAATTGAAAGAAAAAAAGTAAATGGATAAGAAAAATATCCCATATATATGCTGCTTACTAGAGACTTACCTCAGAACAAAAGATCTACACAGGCTGAAAGTGAATGGATGGAAAATAATACTTCTAACAGATGGATCGGAAAAAAAGCTGGGGTGATGATACTTACATAAAATGAAATAGACTTCAAAACAAAGGCCATAACAAGAGACAAAGAAGGTCCCTACATAATACGTAAAGAATCCCAACAAGAGGACATAGGACTTGTAAACATATATGCACCCAACAAAGTAGCACCTAAATACATAAGAAAAATCTCAGAGGGCTTTAAGAAAGAGATCAGCAAAAGCACAGTCATCATGGGGAATTTTAACATTCTACTGTCAACAATGGATCAACAAGGATATTGTGGAATTGAACAATACCCTAGATCCAATGGATAATTGATCTGTGCAGAGCATTTCACTCAATGAAGCAAAATATACATTTTTTTTCAAATGTACATGGATCATTTTCAAAGATAGACCACATGGTAGAACATAGAAAAAGTCTCAACAAATTCAAGAAAATTGAAATAATATAAAGCCTCTTCTCAGATTTCAATAGCCTAAAACTAGAAACTAACCTCAATGAAAAAACTCAGAAACATTTAAATTCCTGGGGACCGAATAACATGTTATTACATAATGAATAGCTTAACAATGAGATCAAGATAGAAATTGAAAAGCACCTGGAAGCAAATGGAAATGAACACACCACAACCCAAAAACTATGGGATACACTGAAGGCTATCCTGAGGGAAATTAATAACAATATAGGCCTACGTAAAGAACATAGAATTTAAAATAACCTAACACTACATCTAAAAGAACTATAGGAACAACAGTAAAGAAAGCACACAATGAGTAGAAGGAAGGAAATAAGATCAGAAGAGAATTAAATAACTTAGAGACTAAAAGAACAATTCAAAGAATCAATGAACCCAGGATATTGTTCTTGAAACAATAAATGAAATAGACAAACTTTTAACCAGGAAAAAAAAGAGAGAGAACCCCAATAAAATCAGAAACATAAGAGAATTAACAACCAACACAAAAGATTGTAAGAAATTACTAAGAAAACTATATGCCAGAATTAGACAACTTGAGTGCAATGGATACATTTCTAGAAACATACAGTCTGCCAAAATTGAATCAAGAAGAAGTAGAAACCCAGAATAGACCATTAACTAGCAAAATAAAAGTGGTAATCAAAAAACTCCTGGCACACAAAAGCCTTTGACTGGATGGTTTCACAGAATAATTTTACCAAACATTCAGAGAAGATAAACCTCCTATTCTGAAACTATTCCAAGATATTCAAGAAGAGGAAAGATTGCCAACCTCTTTTTCTAAGGCTAGTATTATCCCTAAGTCTAAAATCAGGTAAAGACACAACAAAGAAAAAAAAATGCTGGCCAATATTGCTGAAAAACATAGATGCTAAATTCCTCAACAAAATACTGACAATCCAGATCCAGCAATACATTAAGCAGATCAGAACACCATGATCAGGTGAGATTTATCCCAGGACGCAAATATGGTACAATATTTACAAATCAATAAGTGGAATATACCACATAAACAAAATGAAGGACAAAAACCACATGATCATGTCAATACATGCTGAAAAAGCATTTGATAAAATCCAGCATCTGTTTATGATAAAAACACTCAATAAAGTATGAATAGAGGGAGCATACCTCAACATAATATAGGCCATATAGTAGAAACCTTCAGCCAACATCATACTCAATGGACAAAAACTAAAAACTTTCCCCTTATGATCAGGAACAAGACAAGTGTGGCTGCTTTCACCACTCTTACTCAACATAGTATTGGAAGTTCTAGCCACAGTGATCAGACAAAAAAAAGAAAAGAAAAGACATCTAAATTTGGAAGAAGGCAGATGATATTATAGTGTACAAAGAAAACCCTATAGTCCCCATGATAAAACTACTTGACCTAATAAGTGAATATGGCAAAATATTGGGATACAAAGTCAATATTCAGAAATCAATGGCATTTTAGCACATCAACAATGAACCATCAAAAACAGAAACTAGGGGAAAATACTATGTGCTGTAGCAACAAGAAAAATGAAGTACCTAGGAATAAATTTAACCATGTAGGTAAAAGACCTATACTTGGAAAACTACAGAACACTGAAGAAGAAATTGAGGAAGATGCAAATAAATGGAAGCATATACCCATTCATGGATTGGAAAAATTAGCATCAATAAAATGCCCAACTCTGGTTGATGTGGCTCAGTGGATTGAGTGTTGCCCTAGAACCAAAGGGTCACTGGTTTGATTCCCAATCAGGGCACATGCCTGGGTTATGAGCCAGGTCCCCAGTAGGTCGCATGTGGGAGGCAACCACACATAGATTTTTCTGTCCCTCTTACTCCCTTGCTTCCCATCTCTAAAAATAAATAAAATAAAATGTTTAAAAGAATAAAACAATAAAATAAAATGTCCCCACTACCCAAAGCATTATAGAGATTCAATGCAGTACTTATTAAAATATCAATGGCATACTACAAAAATCTAGAACAGATACCTCAAAAATTTATGTGGAGCTGAAAAAGACCCTGAATAGCTTCAGCAATCTTAAAAAGAAGAACAAAATAGGAGGGATCACTATACCAGATATGAAACCATACTACAAGGCCACTGTAATAAAAACAGTCTGGTATTGGCATAAAAACAGACACATAGATCAATGGAACAGAATAGAGAGACCAAAAATAAATCTATGTCTCTACCCTCAATTAATATTTGGCAAAAGGGGCACAAGCATAGAATGAAGTAAAAATGTCCTTTTCAGTAAATGGTGTTGGGAGAACTGGACTGGTACATGAAAAAATAATAATAAAATAGACCAGCTACTTATACCATACATGAGAATAAACTCAAAATGGATACAAGACTTAAATATAAGATGTGACATCATAAAAGCCCTAGAGGAAAACATAAGCAGTAAAATTTTATATACCCCACACAGCAATATTTTTGCAGATATATCTTCTAGGGTAAGGGAAATAAAAGAAAATAAGCAAATGGGAGTATATCAAGTAAAAGAGCTTCTGCATGGCTAAAGAAACCATCATCCAAACAATAAGGGAATTGACCATGTGGGAGAACATTTTTGCCAATGGTACCTCAGACAAAGGTTTGTTCTCCACAGTATATAAAGAACTCACATGATTCAACACCAGGAAGAGAAACAATCCTATTAAAAAGTGTGCAAAGGACCTGAATAGACACCACTTCAAGGACATACAGATCGCCCATAGTCATATGAAAGGATGCTCTACATCACTAGCTATCAGAGAGATGCAAATTAAAAACTCAATGAGATATCACCTCACACCTGTTAGAATGGCCATCATTAATAAATCAACAAGTAAG